>PVHX01000818.1:0-250801 GCA_004024805.1 Geosciurus inauris | reverse complement strand
TTCTTTTCTATTTGCAGTTGTCTTCAGAATAAAGCGAAGCAAATGTACATAAAATCACTAATGCTAATTGGTTATAAGATTATTACAGTTTAGCTGAGTACATTAGCACACGCCTGTAATCCCAGAACTTTGGGAGGCTGAGAGAGGAGAATCGCGAGTTCAAAGCCAGCCTCAGCAATGGTGAGGCACTAAGCAACTTGGACTGTGTCTACATAAAACACAAAATAGGGCTGGCGATGTGGCTCAGTGGTCGAGTACCCCTGAGTTTAATCCCCAGTACCCTTCCCCCCCCCCAAAAAAAAATTACAGTTCATATTTTGTAACAACTGTAATGATAGAATGGTAGCTGCTATTGAGCATATCCTTTGAGCCAGGTGTTAAATACCACATATCTAATCTAACTTAAACTTCAGTCTTGAGATGGATACTGTTACATTTACCATTCTGCAGCTAAAGAAATTGAGATTCAGAAAGGTTAAGCAACTTGCCTAAGACCGCCCAACCAGTAAGTAAGAGACTTGGGTTTTGAATCCAGAACATCTGACCTCAAGGACCGGGCCCCTGCACCCACAGGCCTCTCTACTGAAGAAGTTTGCCCAGCACTGGGCTCTGTCCCTGCAGCAGGTTGTCTTACTCTGCCACAGTTCTGTGACAAAATGACTCAACACACACCTGTTCAGCAGGCAGTTGTAACATCAGTATGCTGACGAAGGTTATGGAGGGCGGGTGGTGACATAAGGCTGATGGACTGTTGACCTCTGCAGAGCGGTGTAGCAATCAAGAGTTCTCAAGTCCTGCTTAGGAACCTATAGTAACAAAATTGCAAGCTTTCGTATAAAAGATGGCCATTAAAGGATTGTATGTCCGACCATCAAAATTCAGACTATATAAACATACAATAAAAGTTAAAATAGTTTACCCCTGATAGAATATAATGTAGCTAATGTCATATGTTCACAAAATATTTTGTAATAAAGGATCAGTAGAAGGGGCTGGGAGCGGGGATGATGTTGCCAGATTATATTGACATTGTGTGTATGAATATACAACAAATCTCATGATGTACAACTATAATGCAACAATAAAAAATGGAAACAAAGCCGAGAACCCCCAAATCACATCTCTGAATTAGCCCAGGACATGACCCTTATTCTCCCTAAATCAATCTGTGTGCCTCCAAAAGATTTAGTAAGAAAAATATTTCAAATTAAAGCTAGGAATGAACTAGTATAAAGAAAAGTTCTAATTTGCATGTGTATATGCATTATATAAGAAATACAAGCAGTATTTTTGAGGATTATGAAATTTGTGGTATTTATCCATACTCATATTTTCCAAATTTATGTGTTCATAGTACACTAGTTTATTTAGGAAAAACATTAAAATTTTTCAAGCTTCCTAAATTAAGTGAATTTACTTTTTAGAATTTCTCAACTTTTATTCTGCAAAGTCTGTAGATTTCCCAGTAGCATTTTCTGTGCATTAAATACAACAAAAAAACCAGGTGTCATGATGACTTGTGAGAGAGGGGCAGTGACCTTACTTGACTACTTTTTAAATCCACTAGTTTTTCACCTGAGCCTAGATCAAGGCAGTCACAGAAGGCAGCAATCCTTGGTTGGCAGGATAGCCAGAGAGATGTGGGTGGAAAGTAGACAGACTCCACAGAGGAGGCAAAGCATCTACTGATTGCAAAGGCCATGTACTTTCCCAGAATCCTCTTGGAATTCCCTGCGGACCTCCCTTCCCACCTCCCCACCCCCCGCCCCTGTATTTTGGGAAATGTTCCTTCCCCCATGAGGATGTATCTGATCCAGATTCGTCTGCAGTCCCCATAACTCACGAATACATTTCTTCATTGTCATCACAACCAAAGACCAAGGACATCTGTATTAGAAATCTAGTTGTGTTGAAATCCTAACATGAATCCAAAATCTCAATTCTGACACATCCTAATGTCAGCTCGGGGATTTTTATGTGCATGATTTTCTTTTTTAGAATTTGGCTTTTAATCCTCAGCTGTGTAAAAATTCCTGTTTGCTTAAAATAGTCATGTCAACTTTTATGAGGCGATATTAGAATGTAAAAGTAGCACAGGAGACTGTTGGCACTGAAGGTGAATGACTCCATTGGAGACTATAAAATCTGGACTTCTGGCTAAGGGTTGAGGACAGAGGTTAAGGAACTGGATGAGTTCAGCCTTCAGCTACTCTTCCAAAATATGCCTTTAAAGTCTTACCATGACGGATGAAAACCAACAAAAATCGGTTAACTTTTAAAATATCGCTTTGAAACACCCTGTTGTACTGGATTAATTTGCACTTAGTATGTCAGGATTTTCAGACTTTGAAAGGAATGTTTTAAAGAGGGAAATGATCATTCGTTCGTCACTCAAACTCAGCTCAAAATTATTATGGAAAATGAATATATTTATCCATCTGACACCCTATTAGGAAACGTGAATTCAAATATTCTGAGTGTTTTCTATGGGTTTCGTCAGGTGATTGGCATGTATGTACTTGTGTGTAAAATTGTGACACATTGCACCTCCCTATATGGATACCTCAAGGTTTGTTGAAGAGCTCATTGCAAGAAGTCACTTAGTGAAAGTTCAAAATCAAAGTTCTTAATTAAAAACCTGCCCTCAATTCATTGTTAAATCAAGCAGATAAACAGCCTGTGCTCAATTCAATTAAATGTGAAAACTTGATGGACCAAAGTTTATATTTCACACCTATTAAGACTTTGCCGGGGACTGGGATTGTGGCTCAGTGGCAGAGAGCTTGTCTCGCACATGTGAATCACTGGGTTCGATCCTTAGCACCACATGCAAGTAAATAAAGATATTGTGTCTATCAAAGTTTGCCAGTGGTATGAGTCCTGCATGACAAATATATCCAGGAGAAATGGCTCTGGAAGACGCAAAATCTTTGCTATAGAAGCCATTTCTCCTGGATATATTCAGTAAAAGCTGTCATTTTTAGAAGTGGATCAGACTGAACGGTTACTTTGATTTTGTAATATGGGGAGTCAATGGTTTTCTAGTAATGTAAATTTTTCTGGGGTGATATGGAAGTCTAAAAAACCTGAAGCAGGTATTTGAATCCAAGAGGCAGTAGGTTGTGATGGGCTGTTTTGTTTTGGTACTAGAGATGGAATCCCAGAGGTACTTTACCACTGACCTACGTCCCCAGTGCCTCTTTCTAAGAGACAGGGTCACACTAAGTTGCCACGGCTGTATTTGAACTTGGGATCCTCCTTCCTCAGCCTGAATTGCTAATTATAGGGTATGCCACCATACCCAGCTGGGCTTTATTAAATACAGTGTAGAATATAGTAAAATTGGATCTAAAAATACAAAATATTTTTTCAGCCATCAAATTATAGTAGATATTGAGGTATTATGCTACTCAAGTACTAAAGTAGTGTACACTGATATTTCAATGATTTCAGCTGCTCAAAAAATCAAACGTGAAAGTGGAACTGACAAAATCTTGATATTCTGGGTTGTGGAATTGTTTTTCTTGTAATTTCTAAAATTTTACATATTTGGATGCATTAACTTTTTAACTGGATTTTCAGTTCTTTTAATACCATCTGGCTTGTCTCTAGGTCATTACAGGGCAATGAAAAGCAGATGTATTTCCTTTTTAAAAATTCTAATTAGTTATACATAACAATAGAACGCATCTCATTTTTGTATTTTTGCAGTGCTAGTGATTGAACCCAGGGCCTGGCACACGCTGTAGTGTCAAGTGCTCTACCACTGAGTTGCATCCCCAACCTGAACATGTTACTTTAAAAATAAAAATTTGTTTTGGTCCTGGGGATTAAACCCAGGGACGATTTCCCCCTAAGCTACATCCCCAATCCTTGATTTTTTTGAAACAGTCTAGCCGGACGCAGTGGCGCGCGCCTGTAATCCCTGCACTTTCGGAGGCTGAGACAGGAGAATTGCGAGTTCAAAGCCAGCCTCAGCAATGGCGAGGCACTAAGCAACGCAGTGAGACCCTGTCTCTACATAAAAGACAAAATAGGGCTGAGATGTGGCTCAGTGGTCGAGTACCCCTGAGTTAAATCCCCAGTACCAAAACAAACAAAAAAAACCAAGGTCTCACTAAATTGCCAAGACTGGCCTTGAACTTGCATTCCTCCTGCCTTAGCCTCTTGAATAGTGGGGTTACCACACCTGACAACATACTGCCTTTGTAATAAAGGGATAATAAAAAGTTTCACTTTTCAGATGTTTAAGCTTGAATATAAATTCCTGGATCTAGTGTATAGGGGTACATATAAACCCAAATATACCTACCCTCGTAAATTGGGAGGTTAAATAAAGCTTTAAGGCAGGGAAGGGGATAACTCTGCCTTAACGAAGCACTTGTTAATTGGGAAAAACAATGAGTAATGTGTTTAGTCAAATGTCTTTTGTCATTGCACAGCATCTGGTCTCTCCTAGTAGCATCACTTTGCCTTGGTTTTGGAGAAATTATTCCTTCTGCCTCTGGGCACATCTGGTCACACTTCCCTTCCTAGTCCCGGGGTGAGCGCATATGCATAAGGTGCAAAACAGTTACTTTCCCCAAGTTTCAATGATGAGTGCAGAACGAGGCACATGGCCCCACCTCCCAGTAGAAAAAGTAAATCCCAGGACTCAACAGCCATGACTTGGGACATGAATAGACCCTGGGATGTGGTACTGTCAAGCTGGGGGGAGGGTGCAAGAGAGAGGGGCCGTGCAAACCCCAGAATGGAGCAGCCCCAGGACACAGTGCTGAGAGGGAACCTCTGTGCTCTGGACAAAGCTGCCCCTCTTAACTTGGACCTTTCTGGTTGTGCCAGTAAGTGTCCTTGCTGCATATAAGCCAGTTAGGTTAGATTTTCTTATACTTGGAACTAAACACTACCCGATACAGAAACCACATAGAAAATGATAAACAGATACTGTATCATTTGCTGTGATCCTGTAGGCCATTGTGCTATCCAAAGTTCATCCTTGCCTTTGTAGGAGCACCTTCTCCAGGAGTGTTCAGAGAAGTGCGTTTGGAACAATGGTGGAGACGTCTGGGGGGTGCCTGTCTTTTTCATGACTTCAGGACAAAGGGATCCTAGAGACCTAGTTGACTTTGATTTAAAATTTTGTTAAAGTGCTAAGGCACTATAGGCATTAAAGATCCAGTTTTCACCCTATTTAGAAGCAAGCATCTTACATGCTTTTCTGCCACACTGGAAATCCAGGACCTTTTTTTGAAGTTCTTTTCAGTTATGACAGAATATACTTGACATATGTATAACATGCAGTATAACTTTTCTATCATCAGGATCCCCTTGTACGTGATGTGGAGTTTCATTTGTGACATATCCATTTATGAACAAGGACAATTGACATTGATTCATTCTGTCTTCCCTCTTCCCATCCTCTTTTCCTTTCATCCCCTTTGCCCAATCCAGTGAACTTCTATTCCTCACCTCCTGCATTGTTAGCATCCACATATTTGCAGCCATATCAATGTTTATAGCAGCTCAATCCATAATAGCTAAGCTATGGAACCAACCTAGGTGCCCCTTTTTTGTGTGGTATATATACACAATGGAATATTACTGAGCCATAAAGAATGAAATTATGGCATTTGCCGGTAAATGAACTGGAGAATATCATGTGAAGAAACCCAGGGTGGTCTTGCACATGCCAGACCAAGGGCTCCAACACTGAGCTGTGCCCCTCTCATCTCTTGGATTCACATTCCTGTGTTTTAGCCTGAGCACCTTTACCTTCAGCTCTTGCACATCAAGGCAGATTTGAATGTGAAGTGTGAGAATCAGTTCCTGTCTGGAATATCATACTTGGTTCCTCTCAACTCTTCCCTGGGGGCATGGGGAACCTCAGTTAAGTAAACTAATTTTTATCAACTATTATATCCTGTTTTACAGAATTTAGAAAACACTAAAATATAAGAAAATTAACCTATTAACAAAACCTTGAATAACATTTAAACAGTAATTTTATAAGCATTGAGATTATACAGTGACTTGTTTACATTCTGCTTTTCCTCCTTAATGTTAGCCCCTTTATGTATTTTACGGCTGCATTACACTAGCATTTTTAAAAAAATCATAGTACTCCATTATTGGGATCACTATTATTTTAACAATTCCTAATAGTTGGATGTTGAGTTGATTTCCATTTTTCAAGACAGGACAAAGAACATATAATTTGTGACTTTAGTGGCCATTTTGTTAAAACCTTAGACCATGGAATTTTCTGGATCTCGGATGACCAAAACTTTATCTTAAAAGTTATTCTCCAGAAAATCGCACTAACTTATATTTGAGGCAACATAGTATGAAAAGGCTTGCCAGACTCATCTACCCTGGGTGTTGATAAAACCGCCCATGTGAAAGGGATTTTTACTGAGTATAAGATTTAAAATTGTCCTGTGCTGGACTGTGAACTTTGAGGACAGGCTTAGCACATATTCTGCCAGCACCTCCCACAGTGCCTGGCAGGGTGTGCTAGCAGTTTGAGCATTAACATTTTGCCCCCAAAACTTGAGTACTGTGTCTATAAAATCGACAGTCCATCTTGGCCACATATCCCACAGGTTGCTAAGTAGCAGTGGAAGGTTACTGTCATCAGAACTCCGCCTTTTGAAACACTCCAGCCCTATTGAAAGGAGTGAATCTGTGGTGTTCTCTCCTCTTTCCATGCTGTTTTAACAGTGCTACAACCAAATGAGTGGTGTTTCAAGTTTTCTTCAAAGACTCTTGAACATTCTATTTGTGGTAAAATGTTTCTCTAGGTCATTCAGAAGTTCCCTTAGAGCTATTGAGCATCCAAAGAACCCAATTATTCTCATACTTAGTACCAATATCTCCACTTATGATGGTTCCACTTATGATTTTTCAACTTTATGATGGTTCAAAAATATACCCATGCAGGGTGCAGTGGCACGTGCCTGTAATCCCAGCACTTAGGGAGGCTGAGACAGGAGAATTGCAAGTTCAAAGCCAGCCTCAGCAATGGCAAGGTGCTAAGCAACTCAGTGAGACCCTGTCTCTACATAAAACACAGTAGGGCTGGGTATGTGGCTCAGTGATCGAGTGCCCCTGCATTCAATCCCCAGTACCCTCCCCCCCAAAATACCCATGCAGCCATCTTTTTAGTATTGAATAAATTACCCAAGGTATTCAACACTACTATAAGATAGGCTTTGCATGAGATGATTTAGTCCACCTGTAGTAGAGTGGAAAGGTCATAAGCATGTTTAAGCTGGGCTCAGCTGAGCCAAAATGGTGAGATGTATTAAATGTGTATTTGGTTTGATATTCTCAATTTATGGTGGATTTATCAGGAAGTAACCTCACTGTAAGCTGAGGGATACCATATAAGATCAGTCTGCAACCTCACGTCTACATAGTTTTCTTCCTCTTCGTTTCTTAGAGCCATCATAAAGCACAGAACATTGCACATGTGGCATTAGAAGCAGGTCCCTGATGTTACAGGCAAACCCTGCAGCAGACTTAAGGCTGACCTCCACCCTGTGTGCTCATGTTTGCAGTGTGTGGGGACTTGCCAGCTTCCTACAGGCGGCATCTTTGTCATGTCATGTGCATGTCTGCTGGCACAGCTACCCACACAGGTTAGCAAAGAGGCACGTTTAACAAGGATGAAATCTGCATGGATTGTAACGCAAGGCCAGAGACTATGATGGCCAATTAGGGAAGATTGATGGCAAACAAGTCTGCAGAATTCTGATCATAGTTACATTATGAAGTTTTCCTTAATCATGTCTTTACATCAAAAATGTGTGTAAATACTGATAGAATACTGTCCCTGCTACAGGGTAAAAACAGTGGTGGTAAAAAATGCTTCATGTCCAAACCCATGGTACATCATTTTTTCTCCTGACAAAGATCAAAGGCACAAGTTCCTTTCACTCCCAGCTTCCCAGAGAAACCCTGATGGGTTCAGAACCACGGACAGTGACCTTGAAGGTGGCACATCCCAGCACCCAGCAGTCTTGGACCTGGTGATCCCGTAACCATTCCTCCCTCTCAATTTCTGGGACTCCCAGCCCCCGTGACTATTTGCTGAAAAATCAGGGAATGTTCGCTGTCTCTTCCAAACTTGGGGAAAGGGGTCATTGGTGACCCTGAATCCCTTGCCAGCCTAGCTATTAATGCCATTAGAAAGACTTAGGGCTCCGGAACTTCCTTGCATCCTATCAGCAGCACTTGTCTTTAAGTGTAATTTGGAAATGAATTTTGGAAGAAAGGAATAGAATTGATGGGATTACTTCACCAAATCAATTCATAGATGCATTCAACTCTCAACATGCAGTTTCCATGAGACTGGGGGCCTCTGGGGCCCGGTGATGTTTGGCAGAGCAGAAGCAAGAAAATGCTTTATCATAGGGAGTGAGCGAGCTTTGGTTTGTGGGTGTGTGTAGGTGACATGTTGTGCTCCCAAGTTCATGTGAAAATGACTTTTTTCTTAAGCCTTAGGGATGGCCAGTTTGGCTATTTATTACCCTTGCTAACATGAATAAAAACAGGCACAGATTTTTTCAATGAAAGGAAAATGACTACAAGATAGCTAAATTGAATATTCCAAGAACTCCAAATGGCCAAAATCTTACAAATAGCAACATAAAAGATAGGTTTGAGGGTGAAGCACTGAATGAGTTCACAGCAACACAAGCCAATTTGATACCTTGTTCCTTTTTTCTTAAGAGGGCCAAAGATAGAATCAGACATGGTGAGTTGCTGGTACCATTTCTGCTTCATGTCTACGCCGGTTGTTGCTAAAAATGAGGAAATGAAAAACGTACTACTGGAACCTTCTCTTCAATTATGTCATCTGTCATGGGGAAAAAGTGCAGCCTTAGTTTAGACCCTTGTACAGTTTCAGTGTATGCATATGAGCAGACATACCAGGAAGTGTATTTAGGTAACTTGGCTGACACTAGGAAGCTTAAGAGCCTGAAAGATTGGTCAGAAAAAAGGCCACACAGCGCTGAGGAAGACAAAGTGAAAAGGTTGAATTTCAACACTCATATCCTGGCAGATGATGGCATGAACAGGGCAGGGCAGACCCTCACCAATACACTGTTGATGTTGGTGTGATGTTCTGGCTACCTTGCTGTGTATCCTATACTCCTATGCAATCTGCTGAAGCCCTGCCCGAGGGAGCCAGGGACTGACCTCCAGAAAGTCTGGCGCCTCAGAAACCAGGTCACAATGTGAAAAACAGTTAAACAGCAATTTGGCTAGCAAGGCAAGGAGGCTCATGGTAATGAGCCAAATTATGTCCTAGGAAGAGAAACAGACCCTGAGTGAGTCATAACAGGAGGGTAAACAAAGATAAAGTGTGGTGACCCCTGAACTCTCAGCACAAATCCTTTCACCCCGTATCAGTGGAATGTTAATGACCCACATCCATTGGGGCGGTACTGTAGGAACAGCAAACACTGGCAGCTGCTGTCGGCCCCTTGACAAGTTTGCTGGCCATTCTCCTTTTCCCTGGCTTTGTTATCCCTCAGCCTTAGTGAAGACTTGCAGATACTTGCATTCCTAGCAGGAGAAAAAGTACAGGTCTCTCTGAAGAGGCGAATGTATGTTCTTATCCGCTTTCGTTGACAGCATGACTTCTAAGAATAAAGGCAACTATGGTCCACAAAGTGACATAGAAGAATGCAGATGGCTATGGAGTACTGCACACGGTGAGCCCTGTGCTTACGCATTGCTTGTTATCCCTTCCCGTTTCCCTCAAACCCGTGAAGTAGGTCCTCCTGATACACCCATTTTGAGGATAAGGAAACTGACAGGAAGATGAACCTGCCCAAGTCACATTTGGAAAGTGACAGATTGTTCTCTATGTAATATTCATCAGACTTGTTACCCTAATCTCTTCTCCAACTGTCTGATAGAGGCTGCGTCTCAGGAGGACTTGTGTGGCCCATCCAAGTGACTACTGCTCAGAGATAAAACCGGAACATATCAAATTGCTGGCACCAGAGATGGAAACTGAATAGCTCTGAACAGACATGGGTGGAGATTTTTTTTGTACTGGGGATTGAACCCCGGGGCGCTTACATACTGAGCCACATCCCCAACCCTGGAGGAGAATCTTAATAGGCCACATTTGGAAATGGTACATTTTGGGGAGCAAGCTGCTGCTTAAGGCTATTCTTACAAGCACTAGCTTCCTTGTTTGCTAAGCACTAACTACTTTCTCGGGTTTCGTGCCATCTGGTTTTTAGTAACCACTGAATGAGTAGTGGCTGTTTTTAATACAGAGATCTGTTACATTTATTCCTGAATAATTAGTTTTTTTAAACCAAGCTGTTTGTACAACTACAATGCCAGCTAGAAAACTTTGAAGAAATGTGGGACGCATCATGGATGTGTGGAGAGGTGACGTGTGTGCTATCTTGGGTCTCATTCTAATGCCCAGCTGTCGTCTTACCCTTTTTCTTGTACATCCCCTAATTCCTTTTCTCTTACATTTTATGTATTGCTTCACATGACCTTGTGTCTTTGGAGATAGCTAAACATGCCTAAGTTTAAAAAATCAGGGCTTGCTTGCTTCTCAGTTTTGCAAACATAAAAGTAAGATCATGTGTATGTGAACGTGGCCTTGGTCATTATAATTCCAGGCATCAGATAAGCTAGAATCAGAAGACTCAGAAATTGGAATCAGATTTATTGATCCCTGAGAAATCTAAAGATCTGTAGCCAAAGTAGCTTAAAATATATCTGCTAAAACTGACTTATCCCTGATGTTTTAGTAATTAAAACCAAAAGGCATTCAGTGTTGTGGCAAGGGTGCTCTGGGGCAAGGATTAAATGTTTGTTCTCTAAAGTCAGCAGATGCCACTTAGATTAGGGTTGCAGGCTTAAAAAAAAGTTTGAGGTGGGGGGAACAGAAGAGGAAAACATGTCAGAATCCCCCTGGGAAGGCTGTATTCCATAGAAAACAAAGCCCCAGCCAGCAGCTACTCTTGGGCACACATGGCCCCAGCCTCAGGGCCTAAGCCAGCTGAAAATGTCACAGTGGCTTTCCCAGCCATACTATCCCGTGTGGTTGCTGGTGTTGGCAACATGGACATCTAAGCTGCAGAGAAACAGGTGGATCAAAGGAGAGAGGTGAGTGCCGTCAAGTCTGCTGCTCTCTTGAGAGGGCCATGTGTTAACTAAGCAGCGTCCTAGAGTGCCCAAGAGCCTAAGCATGGTCATCAGCACATGTTAGGTGCCACTGTGAACTGTACTGTCTAGCAGCAGTCTCCTAGACAGGCTAAAAGGTTGAGGCTCGGCATCTGAGCCTGTTTCCTTCTCTGCTACAGGGGACATGTCTGTTTGCAATTAGGTTCTTGAACACAAATGTTGGTGTGAAAGAATTGGCCTGTCCTTCAAAGATCCTGTAAACTTACAAATCTGAGATAGGCAAGTGGTATGGTGCTTGCACGCTTATTAGAAAGGATCATGAAGCATGGCTTATGTAAGAGGGTGATGATGCTATTGTTTGTGTCACCATGCAAAGATGCCCAGCATGTTCTTTGGTTCTTAAGAGCTTCAGGGTAGCTGGTTTCCAGTCTCTGCAGCCACTGAAAGCAGGAGCCTGCATGTTCTGCCTCAGGTGGCAGAGAGGGGACAGAGGGAAGCGTAGAAGGACCGTTAAACTCAAAGGGAACACAGTGCATGTGTGCCTCGCGTGAGCAGGAATCGTGGGCTACGGTCCTTGTATCTGCTGCCTTAGATACGTGTTCTTCCTCAGGGCTGCTTTCTGGGTCTGCTCTTTGTTAGCATCTTCCTGTGCTTTTACAAGTCACACAGATGCCACACCATGCTTGCCCTTGCTATGGAATTGCTCAGTGCTGCTCCCACAGCTGGCTGATGACATTAGTCTGTCAAAACTCCTAAGCCATTCAGGCATGGTGGTGCACACCTGTAATTCCAGCAGTTCAGGAGGCCGAGGCAGGAAGACCCTAAGTTCAAAGCCAGCCTTGGCAACTTAGCAAGGCCCTAGGCAACTCAGTGAGACCCTGTCTCTAAATAAAATGCAAAAAAGGGCTAAGGGTGTAGCTCAGTGGTAAGTGCCCCTGAGTTCAATTCCAGTTTTGAAAAAAAAACCAAACAGTAAACTCTATTGGCTCCTCTTTGAGGCAGGGGTCCTCTGGGGAGGGAAAGGAAGGATGCTGAACTGGGATGCACTGGGCAGAGGTGCTGCTTTCAGGAGCTGCAAGATCAAATTCCCTCGAAGTGAATACTTACATTTGGCTTGACTGTCATCAATTCTGAGATACTGTATTGCATTTTGATATCTCTGAAATCGGGAGGCATCTATACATCACTATTAGCAGGCACCAGTGGGGTACAGGTGCCAGTGCCTGCAGTTACACAGTGAGTGCCCTGATGTCAGTACTTGCATCAGAATTTCAGCTGCTTGAAAACCCCGAAGACACAGTAGACTCCTAGTAACCCCCGACAAATGTTGGTCATGGGGAGGTAGTGAATCCCATGCCTTCAAGAGTTCCAGAGCAGGGGCCATATAGTCTGTGGGTGCTCTGACAGCCAGCTTTAGTAACTTTTAATTCTGTAGAGATTTTAAAATGCCACCATTACTAGGCTCCTGATAGGATGAAGGGCGATGTTTTATGGTAGGACAAAATTGCTGAAACACTGAGTCAGGATTCAGGAGTTGGACACCGTGTATGAAAGACAGGACCCTCTTAGCCAATCTCTTCGGTTTTTATATCTATACATGCTTGTGATATTTTGTCTAATTAGGATTCAGAACTACTTGAGTAAATACAAAAGACCTTTAGTGATCATGAAGCATTCATTGGCAACTTAAAAAAAATTTTTGTTAGACTAAAGGGTCATCCCATGACTAATCATGGTCTCACAGTCAATGAAACATGGCAACATCAACAGGTAGAATTCCAAATAGCAAAAATTGTTAAATCCTAATAAAGGTCACCCTGCTCTCTACCTCAGAACTCATGCCTGCAACACACATGGCGGATCCTGTCCATGATTCTCTACCATCCCCGTGGCAGTGATGGTGGCTATGTAGAACAGACTCTGGGGTGTATTTATATTTGTTCTTCACAAAGACGTCACAATGTCAGAAGCATCTGGATTCTTTCGTGACAATGGTTCATGTTCACAATTTCAACTCCCAGCATCACTGTGGCTTGATGTTCGGATCCCCTGGCTTTTAGTTGGCTTCCTGCCCCAGACCCCCAGTGTCCTTGGGCAACCACGTGCACAGTCACTTCATTTTCCAGCCTTCCCCTCAAGGCACCTTACTCTATCACTTTGAAAACATGTGGGGCCTTTTCAACAATTACTCATTTTCTCCCCCAGCTCAATGACTTTCATTAAATCAGCCCATTTAAAAATATCTTTCAGAAGACATCTGAATTTCAGGAAGGTCAGCAAGAGCACACATGAAATAATTGTTTTCTAACTTCCTCCTGTATGAAAATGGCTCATTGCCACCGGGCACTGAAGTTTCTCTTTCATGTGGTGTACCACTGCAAACTTGAGAAATGTGCGAGATTCAAGATGGGTCCAAAATCTCATTGTTTCAGTGTGTGCCCATGAGGACTTCTGGTTGAGGACCAAATTCTTTGTTTTTCCTTTTTTGTCCCCTGGTATTACTCAAAAATGGTGACATTCTTAGTTTTCATCAAGCATCTATGAATGCACTATGAGAATGGAAATACAGGGGCCAGGAGTTTGCTATGTTGATAGCAATTGATGTATAGTTTCTAATTTTGATCAAATAGGTTGCTGCCAATTACAGCTACTGCATATATGCATTCAATCTTTCACTTGTATTTTCATCTTTAGAGAAATAGCCTGTAAATTAGCTTTTGATTTTGACACTAAGCAATGCCCAAGAGGCAACAAACCATGTTAATGAATATGGAAATAATGACAGTCACACCCCCTGGAGCCGGAGAGTCTGTTGACAACATCCGACAAATTGGGAATGACAGAAGCGCTGAATCCAGGGTAGGTTGTTTGAAAAGCTGTGGTCTGGAAGCTTTATTTCTTATGCTTTGACCCAGCATAGTTGAGCAAAAATGTTGGCTTTAAGAATAAAGATTGGAGTGAGATGAAATCTCCAGTGTATCAGTCAGAATGGCAACAATTATCAAGAATACAAGTAACAATAAATGTTGGTGAGGATGAGGGGGAAAAGGGCACACTCATACATTGCTGGAGGGGCTGCAAATTGGTGCAACCACTCTGGAAAGCAGTATGGAGATGGCTCAGAAAAACTTGAAATGGAGCCATCATTTGACTGTTAACCCACTCCTCGGCATATACCCAAAGGACTTAAAAGTAGCATACCATAGTGACAAGGCCACATTAATGTTCATAGCAGCTGAATTCATGATAGGTAAGCTATGCAACCAGCCCAGGTGCCCTTCAGCAGATGCATGGATAAGGAAAATGTATATATACAAAATGGAATGTTACTCAGCCATAAAGAATGAAATGATGGCATTTGCTGGGAAACGGATGGAACTGGAGACTATATGCTGAGTAAAATAAGCCAGTCCCAAAAAACCACAGGCATAATATTCTCACCAATATGTGGATGCTAAGACACAATAAAACACACAATAAGGTGGAGAGGGAGGTGGTAGTACATAGGATTAGACAAAAAGAATAGAGATGAGAGAGGGAATGGGAATAGGAAAGATAATGAGACATAACTTTCCTATGAATATACAACCAGTGTAACTCCACTTCATGTACAACCACAAGAATGGGAAGTGATACTCCATGTCAAAGTACACCCCATGGTCTTGTTTAGATAAACAAGAGAGAATGGGGATCAGTGATGTAACCCAGCAGCCAGTCACTCAATCCTGGGCTACACATGGTTAAAAATTGCTTTCACTTATCAGCCTTGAGTATAAGTTACCAGGCTTTGCGTATTTAGTCCATATGCCTATACTGCAAAGCGCTGCACGTAAATGATCTCAACATGAGGCAACTGTCAAATTGCTATTTAACATGAGGAAACAGAGGCACAGAAGAGTTCTTAGGTCACAGAGCAGAGGGACAAACTGGATTTCCAACTCAAGTCCATCAGATTCTAAGGCCTGAGCTCTTGGTCTCTATGCTCTAATTTTGCTTTGTTTCAGGGAAACATCAATAACTACAACACATTGCAGAATAATCTTGAAATTGAATCTAAATAAAGGTGTAAAACTTTGAGCTGGTATGTTTCCAGTCATGAAGGAAATGTTGACTACATGTGTTGTAAGATCTTTGACAAGTGCCTTCAGTCCAGTTGGGTTTGTGGTGGAATTTGCCATCAAGTTTAGCTGCTGCTGTTAGTTTATAAAGCACAGTGTGAGGCTAGGGTGGCACAGGAGCCTGCCCACGGCAAGGTCCTCATTGTCATATGCTGGGACATAGGCTGGCCAAGTGGAATAGTCAGGAAATGAAGATTCTCAGAAGCCATGGAGAGGGTTATGGCTCTTACAGAGGAGGGTGTGAGGCAGATGGTTCATGGAAAAAGGAACATAAGGCCTTAGCTGTGGCCAGTTGGACTTGTTGGGCGCCTACAGCATGCATTCCAGTGTGAAGCTTGTTTGCCATTATTGGGTCACAGATGAATGTGGCCTGAGCACAAGTAGGGACAGTTGTAGAAATGGAGAGAAATAGATGGGAAGAATCACATTAAAATTGATGGGTCTTGACATTGAGAAGAAGTGAATGAATTGGAGGGTTTGAGTTTTAGGACAGTTTAGAGAAATGAGAAATTCTGAAGATGTTAGTTTTGGAAAAAACACATGATTGCTTTTCAGATGTTTTGACTTTGAGCAGTTTATGAGGTCCCTTGGTGAAGATTTCCTGGGGTCATTGGAAAATGGGGCTCAGGCTGGAGCGTAGAGGTCAGACTGAGGATGGAGTTGTGGGAATGAGCAGTTCCAGGAAACGCCGTGATGAAGGCCGCCCGTGGAGATGGGACTGAGCAGCGGGGTTGAACAGCGGCTTAAGCTAAGGAAACTTCGCCAAGAAGACTGGAGAGGAGGGTGTGGTCGGGAGAAGGACTGACTAGGTCCTTAACATGGTTTATTTCGGGGAGAGCAATAGCCATCTTATGGGAGGCAAAGATTTAGGTCGATAATTTTCAGCTTCGTCATCCCAGAGGCAGTGGTTGTGGATTTGATCTCTTGTCTGCACCTCCAGGTGTATCAACCCCTCTCAACTCCTGCCCCCGTCCCAGGAGGCTGGCCTGTGCACACATGCACAAGGGGTTCCCTTGCTCCATGGCTCCCTTCTTGCGAGGCCATGTCCTTTGAAGGTCTTTGCTCCTCCCAAAGTGATTGGCTCAGCAACTTTTCTCCTGCTGGGCTAGGTTACCTCTTCCTCCTCTGTTCCTTTAGGAAGTAGTACAGTATCTTAGTTTCCTTGGGCTGCCATGACAAATGAAAAAGGGTGGTTTAAAATAACAGAAATTAGTTCTACGGTTTAGGAAGCCCGGAGTCTGAAATCCAGGTGCTCCCAGGGTTGGGTCCTTTGGAGCCTTTGAACAAGAAACTGCCTCCACCTCTCCTTGCTGGTGGTTGTGAGTCCCCTTGGTGTTCCTTGTGGGCGCCTCACACCTTTTCTGCCTCCATGTGCCTGTGTCTGCCTTCTGTCCTCCTTGGTCGCTCATAAACACACTCGCTAGATGGAAGGCCCACCCGAGTTGAGCAGCATCTTCATCCTTGTTTCCATCTGCATGGACCCTATTCCCAGATAAGATCATGTTCTGAGGTTCCTGGGTAGATGAGAATGGAGGGCATTATTAACCCACTCCACTCGGCTCTGCCGTCAGCCCCAAGTTTATGCACTTGCTATCTTTGATCCCCTGCCCCCACCTGTTTTGATTTTAGTCTTTGTGTTAATAAACCTTCCTCATCTCATTAGTTTTCCTTGTGTCCTCCATTTGAGGTTGGGATTCTGGGTGGTGAACATACTGTCAGTATATTTAACCTCCTGTACAAATCTATATTAGAACTAACTCCTCATTTCTCCTTTTTTGGGCTCAGTAGCAAGGAAAATTAGCTCTAGATAAAGCATTCAAGTATAGATGCTCTCTCCAGCCTAAATCTGCTATATTTTTTTATTCTGAGTGGTGACTCTTGTTTCTCATTTTAACATGCCTTTGTTATTTTAGAAGATATGAAATTGGATAACTTAGTAAGAAAAATGCCTCATCTCCAAGTCTCCCTTTCTCTTGCCAAATCAAATCTGAGCATCTATTTTTCACATTACGGGGGATGCACAGTGGCTAAAGCAGCACATCTTGAGTTCACCCTTGTTGACTGATTGAAAGGAACATGTAAGTAGTGTTTCCTGAGTGTGTAATTCTGTGATTGTATGTTATTGTGATAACCCAACTTAAGGATAAGTGTTTCTAAGCATAATTAATACAGCTGTGGCATCAGGCCTGGTGATGGGCCCGTGCTCTGCTGGGCTAGTGCTTGGTTTCATGTTTACTTTGAGGATGTCATCTTGGGGGCCTTGGGAAGATGAGAAACATGAGAGAAGTCCTGTTTCAACCCTGAACAGTTTGAATGTGGCCCGAGGTTCTTTTTCCTCCCCCTTTCTTCTATCTCATGAGGGAGCGTTCAAGTATTATCAAGATATCAGGCAATTTTCATAGAAATTTAGAGCAGGAATTCAGAGTAACCCCAGACTCTGTCATTTTGCAATGAGAAGATGAAGGCCCAGAGGGGCAGATCCATCCCCCAGAGTCTGGGATGCACTGGTGTTAGAGCAGGGGTGTGGTCAGGGCTTTGGCCTCCCATGGCAGTGTGATTTGTTCTGTCACCTTGGTAGGGTCCGAGTGACCACAGAGAATAAGGGCTATAAAAGTTTAGGGGAAGAGGGCATCGTTGGCTGCTTGGCTTACAGAGCCAGAAAAATATCAGAAGACATTGAGGTTAACCCTGAAGTGTGGGCAGAGGTTAAGTAGGTTCCATTTCCCATGGGGCAGGCAGGAGAACATTCCAGACTCCAGCAGGTGGTCATTTGAGAGAATTTACCACTGAATGCAGCTGTCTAGTTAGTACTCCCAAGGCATATGCTATTTAATTTGCTGGTCAACTTAAGGTATAAGCTTTTTATTCAAACAGGAGAGGACAGTAGTGGATCAGCCAGAACCCTCAAATTAAAAAATCATACTTGGTATAAGAAACGAAAGGGTACATTCTAGGATCAGGTACTACGACTAATAATGGCTGTTTTACTGAGGAAACTAATTTTGAGTGGAATAAATCTAGACTACACTACTGAGCATATATATAGCTCAAATCCAACTTTTTAAACCTAGTTTCTTCAGTTTGTTCCAGAGCTGCATAAAATCTAGAAAACTGTAGTATGGGAATTATAAAGACTAATGACAGAGACCCCATGCATACATACTCAGCTGTCAGAAATTCAGTCATCTCTGATTTTCTACTTGAGTTTTTCTAGTTAGTGGGTGAGTTGGCTGAGTAACATGGTTGCCACTGAACCCTCTGTCCTGAAGGAGTTAGAGAGGAGCAAGATATGCCTCTTGCCTTCTAGGAGCTCACGGTCAAGATGAAAGGACAAGCACTTCGAAGAACAGAATGTGCTGCAGGGGGCGGCCGGGTAGGTGGAGTGGTGAGGCACTTGCAGTACATAGGCAGTTGCTGTGTGATCACAGTTGGAAACAGAAGATCCTACAAGAGCGTAGTGGGGCCACTTGTGCTTTGCAAGGGACTTGGACTTGATTTGTAGGCAGTAGGAGCAGAGAGGTTATATTACACGGGGTAATAAAAAGATGTTAAAAAATATTTGCACTTGATGTAATACAGAAAAAGGCAGGAAAGTTAAGAGGTTCTGAAAATGGTAAGGGTGGGAGATTTTAAGGTCTGAACTAAGGAGCTGGCGGCAGAGATGGAGATGGATGCCAGAAACGCATCTGGGTGGTGGTTGTGGGACTGAAGAGGTTGGATAATGGCGTAATTGGGAATCTGGGCTCTGGAGTCGGGCAAATCTGGGCACAAATTCCAGCCTTCCTACCTACTGGCTATGTGACCTGGCCAAGTTACGTAACCTCTCCAAACCCCAGTTTCCTGATCTATAAAATAAGGATGATGCCTGTCTATGGTACCAGTTCAGAGATCTCAACAGGATGATTGAGCACATAATAACACGCTCAATAAATAGCTGCTGCTACTGTTATTACACCCAGGTGTCCCGACTTCCAGCTGGTGAGTCTCCAAATTCTATTTCAAGTATTACTGTCAATGACACTTGATGGGGAGTGTGGGGAACTTGATTGACGCCTGGGCAGTTCTCATTCTCACTGACCACCAACTACCCACATCTCGGCAAGCTGTGAGACATCCACATCACGGGCATAAACCCGTCCCCATGGAGGAAAAACAGGTCAGGGTATCAGTCTGATGGGAAGTTGGGAGCCTGTCTTGGATGAGAGCACTTTTCCTCACTGTTTGCAGGTTGCAGTTCAGTGGTCTCTGCCCCTTTGCTATGGGATTTCTTTCACTGAGGACATGGAAGTTATGTGTCCTTTGATGGGGGAGACAGTACAAAACTGGAAGGGATTCAGCAGGCTTCCTCCCAGCCAGCTAGCGAGAGCTGTTTGATTTTTGCAGCCTAGCAACCGACTTGCCGCCAGCCAAGGAGCATGGGGTTCTTACAGCCCCCCTCTGGCACGCTTTGCATTTCTGAAGTGGAATTTATGGCTTTGTCCCTAATGTGCCTCCCCACCCCTCCCCCTTTTGGAAATTAGATCCACAAAGCCAAGGCATGTAAGCTTGAAAATTCCAAGGGCTGGGAGTCAGGCTCAAGTTCATTGCTAGATCAGTGTTTAGAGCTGCCCTCTGGCTCACCTTTGTTTAGATAAATAATTGAAAGTGTGCCATTTACAAGGCTGGGGCTTAGAGGCGCACAGAGGAATCTGGCTGAAGGCTTCTTAATTGGAAGCAGGAGATGACCAGCAACACGGCCTGTTGCTCCCTTGGGATGTTAACTGGGGATGCAGAGATGATGATGACGATGTTTGGAAATGGTGTTCTTGGGTTGCCCAAGTTGGAGAAAGGCATGCATATGACCTTTACCTCACATGAAAAGAAAAATGGGCTCCCATATGCCACCGGGGGATAGTTTAGTTTACGAGGTGACGATGCCACCCGTTGCTCACACTTGAAGACCAATGACTGGGAGGCCTGGGCTGGGTGCTGAAGGGCAGCACTGAGGGAAGCTGGGGCCTTGCCCTGGAGCACCAGCCAGGTGGGAGAACAAAACACTCCGAAACTCCAGGACGTTGCAGCGGGGGGCCTCGGTGCTGGCTGCTGTTCTGTGCTGACTCTAGGTTCCGGGCCAGAGAGGAACTCAGTTGTTCTAATCACTGGACCTGGGCGTAGGTCTCTATCAAAGAAAAATAAAGATTTTCTCTTAGTGGATTCCAGCATGCAACCAGGACAGAAATCACTGGTGCTTTTTCCTCAAACATTGAGGTTATCACAGGTGGTAGGAATGTGGATGTTTAGTGGAGGTAGAAATCCCTTCCCAGTAGATGGGGATTCAGAGAAGACTTCCAGGAGGGAGGAGGAAATGGAGCAGAACTTCAAAGAGAAGCGGGTCAAGTAGGAGACAAGTCATACTGCAGTTCAGGTGAGGACCTGAGGGTCCCCGTCCCCACCTAGTTCATCAGCTTCTTGTAATTCATCTCTCACCTCACGACTGGCCACTCAGACCAACAGCCCACAGTCCTGATCTGTCTGTCTGAACTTTTCAGTCCCAATGTTCCCTGCTAGAGCATGGGGGTAGACGGAGAGGTGCTGTCCCCAGGGAGAAAACAGCCCCAGGACAGGATCCCAAGAAGCCCCTTCCAACTGAGCCGCCTTGGTGCTTCTGGGCTTAGAGAAAGCTTTGCTAACAAAGGCACAGGTGTCACAGTTGCCGTTTTCTCGTTCCGATCTTAATGAGCAACTTTTTAAATTTTTTTAATGAGCAACTTTTCTGAGCCAGACACGGGACTTCAGACTCTGGAAATGGAGATCCTGGGTCTAAGCCGCCTTCACCGCATGCCCTCAGGCGAGGTTCTTATGTTGTCTGACAACTTCAGAACCATTTCTTGGCCTGTACAGTGTCTCGTCACGGCGCCCACCTTGTCCATGGTTGTGAGGATTCCACGAAGCTCGTGTGAGGGGGCAGCTTCCTGCCCTGCCACTCGACTCCCTGAGACGGCTGCTAGCAATGCTCTCTACCCTTTCTGTAATTCCCCTGTCACAAGGAAGAGAGATCTGACAGGGACGTAGTCTTGGCCACAAGGGTAGGCCCTTCCTGAGTGTGGAGTTTCCCTTTGGATGCTTTCTGCTGAAGGACACCATGGCACAAGGTCAGGTGCACAGAGAGCAAAAAAATGGTGGCTGCTGCAGGTGCCCTGGGGCTGTTTCACTGGCAGAGCACCCTCATTAGGAAGATGGGGTGGGGACTTACCAATATCATTGACAACATCATGCTACAAACTGTCATTTCTGGACCTACATGTGCTGACGGCTTCTAAATGACCAGGGGACTGATTGGAGTCCACACATCCTCCAGCAGGAGGAGGGCAAGGAGCTAAAGGAAAGTGCCAGCTTGGCCTTTTGCTTGGAAACGTTGTTTTTACTGCCGTGAGGGCCTTCTCGTACAATGGAAAGATGGACAGGGCTGTGTGGTCTTGCCAGCAGTGGCTTCCTGGCACTGAGCATGAAGTGGAAAATGGCCACTGCAGATGGTCTGCTAGGATCTGTGGAAGACGTTCTGCTTTGGGTCCAACTTGTTAGCAGAAAGGCCATTGAGAAATTGTGCAGGAGAACCAGTTCTGGCTGCTGTGTAGAACTGTGCTATCTAGAAAGAGTGGGCCATGATTGAGTGCACCCCCTGGTGGTCGTTTCCTGCTCACCCGGAGCCCACCTAGGTCCCAATCTCTGGGAAAGTCCTGGTGCCAAATGGGAAGTCCCTAGGGCAGTTGACTTCTTTGGGAGGCTCTGCTGGTCCACACCTGGGCTCTCACCACCATGTATACACACAGTTCAGTCCTGAGATCTGTCTCCCCAGCAAGGAAGTGGTACCTCAGGACCAGAGGACCACTGCTCTGTCTAGAGAAGACAGTGTCCACCTAGACACCAGAAGGACCCCCTCTTTCCCTCCCCACAGAGCTGTCACTCCCACCACAACATTTGAAGTTATTACAGTGCCTGACATTACATGCAAAGGTTCTTCCTCTTAGTTGGAAGCCGCCATCTTGGAGCGGATACCCTAAAGTAGGGTTATCTTGGGTGCTAATTTCTCCTTGTAGACTCTGGCTTGACAGTGTCCTAGAATTTAGTAGTGGAATGTTCCAGTGTCGCTAGATTTTCCAGCAGTGCTTGGGATGATGAATGATGCCGAGTCTATGCCAAGCCTTCAAGGTTACATACATCATTTTAATCACATGGTACTATTTGCTGTTTATCTTAAATGCCGTACTTGGGATGGGGAAGAAAATTCACGTGCACTCCAAATTCCACTTGGCCTTGGAGTACAGTGGGGGACCGCAAGAGAGCATTTCAAAGATCTGGGGGAGGTGAGTCAGTTGATAAAACAGGAGTGGTTACTGCATGAGACACATGCATCTATCAGCCTTATCACTTATTCTCTCTAATGGAGCCCACAGGATAAACTTTTGGGATTGGGGGGCTTGGAGAAGACTCTAAGGAAAGCAAAACAGAAGACAAACAGCAACAAGGCAGTGCCAATGGATTGTGCACTAAAGTTGGCAAACACAGACACTAGGACGTCCGTTTTGTTTAAAGCAAGCTTGCATTTATGAAGCTCTTATTATCTGGCTCTTCTCCCTGGGCTGTACCTGGTACAGATGGTTTCTTGTTTTTAAATTTGCACTCCAATTCTTGTCAAGGTTATCTGTAAATAATTCACTAATGCTGTAAAACACCTGGACATTCAACTATTAATAGACTGTCTCAGTATGATTAAAAATGTTTACATTTGAGCAACCGAGGTGACTTCTGTCTGCAAAACAGGAATTAGAGCTTTGGATGAAACATGGCACTTTTGGAAACCTACCTGTGCTTGACATTCAAAGCCCTGTACGCTATTACGTCCAAATATTGGACCTTTTCTGTGTTACCAGGATAGCTGAAGAGTTTAATCTCAGTTGTAAAGAATACAAACACCAAGTGAATCTCAAGGGTACAGAGTTGTGGTTAGGATGCCTGGACTTAGAACAGGGGAGCTGTCAGAAAGTGTCCCAGGAGTGTCTCCTCCAGGGTCTATCAGTGCCCAGTTTCCTAATTCTCATTCAGGGTGTTGGCTGGCTAAATTCTCTCTGCACCTCTTTGAATTGTCTAGAACCTGAGCTACACACCAGGGCCAACTAGTGTGACCACTGGGCATTTGTTGGTGAGGGCCATGCAGGAGTGTGTCATTGGTCCAGCACCTTGATGTATCTTGGCAGAGGTGGCTAAACTGGGTGGAGATCCCCCTCCTGGTCCTTGGAATATAGAGGGGCAAGTTCATTGCCTTGTGGCACCAACTCAGTATCCATGCTGCCTGATCATAAGGCCACAGGATGGTTTTCTTCAGGCTGACACTTCTGGTCCAAGGGATACTGAGCCAGTTATGTTCTAGATAACAAGGCACAGTTTCCATCGTACGACAAGCAAGTGAAGAAGTGCCATGTCCTTTGCCCAAGATGAGGAGCACCTCTCACTGCTATGTATGTCCTTGATGTGCCTTAGCAGCCTCATCTAACCCCTGAGATCCAGATCCCATCCCAGAAGCATTCGGAGGCCTGTGCCAGGCTGGGCCCACTTTATCCTTTGGAGATTGTAAGTGAACTGAGTGCTGTTTGGTGTCCTGGGTATTTTATTATTTTTAAAGCTCCCATTGATAAACATTTGATATCCTGTATCATCAATGATAGTTCAAGCTGTTTTCACATAATTCTTTGCATTTCCCCAAGGCATCTGTCAGTGACATGCGCAAGGCCAGCCTTCAGTTGATGCATTGAAGTTGATGTGCTGTGATCCTTCGTTCCTGTACTTCATAGTGCTTCATCATAACTAAGCTAAACTTTGATTTAATACATACCTTAGCCCCTGTGTTGAGGGATAGTAACAATCACTATTGCTGCTATTACTGCTGCTTTCCCTCATGGGGCATACACAAAACAGCAGGTACTCAACTAGTGAGTTCATCTCATTTAATGTTCACAGTAACAAAGTAGATATTCTACTTAAAAGTTAGATATTCTACTTATGTAACTTATATCAATTAATGACTCAGTGGTGGAATCATGTCCTAGTCTAACATCTGCCTGTCTTTAAAACAGTTGTCTGTGACCATGATGCTTGTTGATGTGCTTGTTGATGGTTTTGATTAGTAAGGCCCCCTAAACAGAGGCCTATGTTATGCACAGCAAGAGTGCGAAATGAATGTCCTGAGACCTTAGCCTAGACAGGGTGGTTAAGTTACCAATCAACTCCTAGACTCTGGGTCTGGCTGTACCAGTAAGTCATCTTGGATAGCTTGCCTGGACTGCCTGAGACTCAGTTCTTAAGAAACAGAGTGCATGGTGTCTACACCAGATCAAGTGGAACATTCTCAGGCCCACGAAGCTGAAGATGATACATATGATCCATTTGTCATTGTTTCCTACGAAAAGAGTACACCATGTGCCAGGTACTGTTTGGAGTCAGTCTCTGGCTTCTGCCAATCCCCAATTCCTTTTCTACCCGTGATACAGAAAGGAGGAAGGAAGAATGAATGAGAGCCCACAGGAGACCAGGAAAGAGAGACGAAAAGACTAGAGAAAGCCATAAACCTTGTTTTTATAAATAGCATCTTGGATAGATCCTGCCCAAGGAAGGAATTCTAGCCAACTTCAATTCAGTAAAAATAAGCTGAGCATCTGTGATTGTTCATACACAGGCTAAATGCTCAGGATGACTAAGGCTCAAGCCCTGTGCTCTAGCAGTTCATGGTCAAAAGGGACATCTGATACTAGCAGTGAGTGTCCTCCCATAACCAATGGATATGCTCTGGAAAGTTACCTTGTATCGCAGAGCCCACAATCATCGTTTTTGGAGATCAAACTTGCTCACTCTAAAACACTGTCTTAAAATTGCAAATAAAAAGTTAAATGATGAAATCTATAATAGATTTAATAGAGAGATGGGGCCACCCTCCCTTTTAAATTGTTCAGCTGTCAAGGAGTATGAGTTATATTAAAAGTGGGTCTGCTCTGTGCTAGCTCTGGGCTTGGAGGACCTTGTCCAGTTTAGCCACAGGTTGACCGTGTGATTTTGCTTTAGAACCACTAGTGTAGTAGATGCATCTAGAAATCATTACCAGGTGAGAGCAGCAGGTGCAAATCAAAGATTTGCTTTAAACCTTTCCAATTTTTTCCCTGAGGAATACAAATGCTTTGTTAATGCTAATTAGGCAAATACTTTTTTACCTATATTTTTTTCTGAAAACACATATTAATGGGACATGTCATTCTGTCATTGTTTTGTATAAAATTATTTCTCAAAGCCAGTATTTTTTTGAGTTAGAGACCGTAATGATGTCCCAATTCCACCCATCCACCCCAACTTTTTTCCCCAGGCTCAGGAAACAGACTTGAAGCAGGAGGGTGATTTGCCTGATCTCATGAGTTTGTTAGCTGCTTGATGCAACTTCTCTGACTAGTTCTTCCCTCTGGCTTCCTGACTGCCCAGTTCTTCCAGGACATGTTCCCAAGTCATATCCTGGGCCCCTGCCTTACCTGGGTGTGAATATCCACTTCTCTGGAGACAGTCCCTGCCCACCTCTACCTGCTGCTCACCCTCGAGCTGCCTAAGGCCTTAAGCACATTAAACAGATGTTCCAACTGATGTGACAATCCTCTAGTCATCCCAAAATCCTCCTTTAAAAATACAAATTTCACTGTCTGCAGATTTAATCAGTATTAGCTAATGACAATATCATTCTTCAGCCAGCAGTATTAAAGTAACTATCTAGACTCCAACTTCTCAGATTTTTACACCCAGCATGTTCAGAAGTCCTGAAGAGTTTGCCTTAAATATTTTTAAGGTCCATTTTTCAATTCTCACTATCCTGATTGACACTCTTCATCTCGTAGATCAAATATTTCAGTTGCCTTTTTAACTGGTGGTCTGCAGTCTTTTTTCCCAGCCTCTAGTCACGTACTGTGGTTCTCTGGACCCACATATGAAATAAATTCAAGTTTGGGAAATGCACCCTATAAGCTGTTGAATATCCTGAACCATGATGAGGGAAGTTACTGCCTAGGGACCCTCAGATCGCGTGGCACAGACAGCACTGTACTAGGGCTGGTAGTCAGTGAGTGAGCCTATCTTACATATCCCATGAAAGGTACCTTAGTGGAGCCTGGTGTCTGCTGGGCAGGGGCAACACCAACACACTATATACTTAGCTGAGTCAGTTTTACTGACAGATCTCATTGTATGTTGTGTTGCTTTTAATGCTCTTTTGTGTTATCCCCAACTGTGCATGTATATTCTCCCCACCCAATTATCACTGAGGACTAATTGCTAATTACCTGTCTCCTGTACCACCCAGCTCAGGGCAGAGGTGACCTTAGAGCCCAGCCACTTGGGTTCATGTTGGCATCTCAGCTACTCTTTGGAACAAGTTATTGGTGAGAATTAGGCCGTGGAAAAGGCAGGGCTTGCTTTATAGCAAATGCTTGAGTATTGGTTTAAGGCAAATTCAGTGCTTCCAGTTTTTAACTAACCTGAATAAAGTCTTTGACAGCACAAAAATTTCTTTTCTTACTGCACTGTTGGGTTATTTTTAATTAAAGGTCAGAATTTAAAATGAAAGATTCCCGCTCTCGTTGTAAATGATTTGGAAGTAGAAATTGTGCTTCGAGTGTTGTATGAATTTCTCCAGTGACTTAGGTCTGGATTAATGTCAGTTGTATTTCATTCCCTAAGGGTTTTATGCATGTGGAATAGGATCTGTCATCATAATTAACATATCATAATTAACCTATAAAGGAAGATCTCTGGGTTCCCTGTCTTTTCAAAGTCATCACGGGTGAAGCTTTCAGATTTCTCACTGGTCCAAAAATGGCAACAATTTGCAAGCAAATCTCCATCTTCTTAAACTGAGATCTCTCTGCATATGCTTCACTTACCTGGTGAAATGCAGGGAAAATGGAACTGAATAGCAGTGAAACTCTGCCCACAGTGGGGTGAAAAATTGTAGCCCTGTTAAGGCAGAGCATTGTTCAGCCTTGAATCATTTACAAGGAAATTTCCAGGTATTTACATTTCCAAGATTAACATTTCATTAGGTTTAAGGGCTCCATGCATGGTGGTTACTGGAGCAAAAGAAAGGCCATGTCTTCTCTGCTCGCCTTTGGCTTATTAACCTTGTGTTTCAGTGGCTTTTCTCCTTAGGACCCAATTCTGGCCATCATTTTGGCTTTGAATGTGTATTGGGCTCCAATAACTAAAAACAAGAGTTCAATTAAGATGGAGGTTTTTTTTTTTTCCCTGTTACATGTAACTGTCGAGTGTCCCGGGTATTCATGGTGACTGCACAATGTCTTGGATTGGGTTCTTTGTATACTGATCTACCCATCACCCAGGTGTCTCCTCACATTGTCCTGCATGGTGTGCCACCACCACAGTTACATTCCCCTTCATAGGAATGTGGAAAGGGTAAGAGGCCATGAGTCCTTCCATTTTAAGACACCATTAAAGTTGCAAAACTCATGGTCACTTGGATCTTGTTGGTCAGGCCAAATAACAGGCTGTATGTGGTGGGCAGAGAGGCTGGGAAATTTTGCTGCTATTCCTGGTTCTTAAGTACCCAGCTGTAACCTGGGTTTCTATTGTTGTAGAGAAAAAGGGAAAAATACAGGAAAACGGCTGTCTCCGCAAGAGTATAAGTTCAACTGTGAAGGCGCCTCCTGTGTCCCCTTTCAGTTCCTGGAACTTTAGGTAACTGGCCAGGGGTGTGCCCTGTGGTTTGGCTCCCTCCATGAGAAGCAAGCATAGCAAAGCATTAATCACAAAAGCACAAAAAGCAGGCTAGCAGATACATGCAGGCCTGAGCCAGAGTGACTCCATTTTGAGTTTGGATTTTCCATAGGGAACCTGAATATAGTCGAGCAAAATGAAGGTGCTCAGAGTGCCTGGGGGTTTGCTATTCAGGAGTCTCGAGCAGAAGGTCAGAGTTGAAATTCTAAAGGGTAGGTCCTTTCTTGAGGAGTAAGACGGTAATGGCTCAACTACAGACAGAATCCTCAGTGGGAGGATAAGGCAGGAAAGAAAAGAAACTTCCAGGATTGGGCAGTAACCAGACTGGTGGTGTGCTGTGCTAATTGGTTTATCACGTATAATGCGGTGATTGAAGATAAAATCTGCTTGATAACTACTATCGTAGCATTATTAACCATTTGGACATTACTATAACAGAGTAAAGGATAGTATCAAAATAAATGTCTAGGACTTTGAGATGTGTCCCGTGATGTTACTGCGCGCAGTGGACCAAATTGCTGCCAAGGAGCAGTCTGCACTGTTCTGTGCCCTGCCTTCAGAGGATGACCACAGAGTAGGCTGTCAGCTTCCAGAAGTTAGCAACTGTGGGAACGAGTGAGCAGAAGTTGGTCGGTTTAAATGTGCCTCACAAATGGGAAAATTGTTTAATAAAAATTTTCCTATAAAACCTCTGTTAAATCAGTTATGTGAGGTGAAATAAAACTTAATGAACAGACTACTAAATGACGCTGTAATTTCCTAAAGCAATTTGATTGCCACATATTGGTTCCCAGCAACGAGGTAAAAAGCAGCTGAGACTGACTTGGTCACAGTGATGCTGTCAAGGATGTGTCTTCCCAGTCTCAGGTTGGTGTAGTGGATCCTGGTCAGTGTAGTTGGGGACAGGCGCAGTCCTACTCAGACCCTTGTTCCTGAACGTTACACTACATTAACAAGTTTTCAAAACCAGAAGTTTCTGAAGCCAGTGTCAAGCCTGGCATTAGAAAGCTACCAAAATACTTGGAAAAATGATCCTTTAGTTACTTCCTTTAGTTCGTTCTATTATAAAGTCAATTTACACTTATTACAGAAAAATAAAACACAAGAACATCTTTTACATCACTCACATAGAGACCCACTTGAGCATGTTGTGAATAACCTTATTTTTACTCTTCTAATGTGAAAACCTCATTCCTTATACATAAGCATACACATAGAAAACTTTTTTTTTTTGCATTCCCACTTTGCAATTTTTTACATTTAAAAGAATTTACTATTTCTTATTAAAAATACTCAACTTATCTGAATGGGGGGAGGAGGAAGGCAGCCAGCAATCGGGTGGTAATGGCCAAGGTGGGAAGTCACTTGGAGTAAGGGGCTGGGGAATGGGCTAGGAGACAGCTGGAGTGTGCAGCACTGATGTTAGTTGCAAAGACCCCTCTGGACTCTGGCTGTCCGTCTGCTGAGGACCTTGCCCCTGTGCCTCTGGAGCACACTCATAGGCTGGAAGATCCAGCCGACTGTCAGAAACAACACAGGGAGGTGACCACGTGTGTTCTCAGCCTGGCAGTATAGGCAGCCGTTGGCTCTCCTGTGAGTTGCCAGGCCAGCTTTCAATAAACAGGTCCCATCTGACACTTTTACCTCTGAGAGGGTAGCATGGTGATCATGGGGATGCATAGTAGCCTGAGAGGGCTTCTGTTCGGGCTGAGAATCATCTCTGGGCAGTAGTGAACAGGGGGGCATACCTCCCCGAGATGCCGGTTCCATGTTATCAGGGAGGCCTGGCTGTTAATACACCATATTTGTTGTTACAGACACATGTGATGGGAGTCACCCTGATGGGCACATGTGCTTCCTGGTCCCTTTGCTCTGCGGCATCATGGTGTCCTTGGGGTGGGACACACAGCAAGACAAATAGCAGGTAGCTTTATATTCTTTGTTGGGCTTGATGTGTGCCAGCCTTTACTAAGATCTTTGTGCATTTGAGCTTGTTAACCCTCATCTTGCAAGCTTAGGTATTATTACTATCCCATTTTACAGATGAAGAAATTGAGATGGAGCCCATTTCCAAGGCCCAGGACCTTAACTCCCAGCTCTTCTGAGTGTATATTTGTTGGCTAAAAACATTATTGCTTGCAGCCTTGTTGGAATTTATACTTTCTGGTTATTACCCTAGCCCCACCAAAGAGAGATTCTCACAAATACTTTTTTCTTTCCATACTTCAAACAGCTACAGCTCAGCTGACACCATGACCACAGTTTTAAAGGTTAGAGGAATGATTTCAACTGTCACCTCTGTTTGATCATGTGTATGTGTAGCAACATAGACGTACAAAAATTTACCATTTTAACCATTTTTAAGCATACAATTCCATGGCACTAAGTACATTAGTGTTGTTCTGCAACCATTACACCATCCATCTCTAGAAATTTCTCATTTGCCCTCACTGAAACTGTATCCTCATTGAACAGAAACTCCTTGTTCCCCTGACCGCCAGTCCCTGCAGCAGCTGTTCTACCTTCTCTCTGATTGACCTAAGTGCCTCATAAGTAGATGGACATGCTCTTTGTCCTTTTATACCTGGCCTGTTTGAACACAGTGCCTTCAAGGTTTACCTGGGGTGTCGCCTGTGTCAGGACTTCCCACATTTTACTTACCAGTCGCGCATCAAAGGGCACTTGGATGGCTTCCATCTTTGGGCTGTTGTGAATAGTATGTCTTGAATGTTGGTGTGTGAATGTTTGAGCACCTGCTTTGAGTGCTTTTGAGAATGTTGAAATGGAATGGCTGTTTCCTCATTTGACCTTGACCATCAGTAACTATGCAAGCAGGTTAGGCCTAATATTAGGAGTTTGTCAATATTGTCCCCAAGACTTGTAATAACAGTCGTACATGGGGATGAATAAATGGGTTTGGGGGGTTGGTTTGGTTTTGAGTTTTCCTTAGTGACTTTTGATATTGAACGTGGTACTGTTATTTTTGCCTGGGAGGAGCACTCTTTTTGGTTAAAAGGCTGGACCAAGCACACCCAGATCAAACAGAGGTGACAGTCATTCGTTTATTCACAATATTCTCAGGACTCTAACGTGAAAGGAATTGTAGCTTGCATGGAAGATCCTGCAAGCTTCAGTAAAGGGTGCAGGAAGGGGAGAAGGTAAAAGGAACAGAGGCAAGATTCCTCACTCTAAGGAATTTTACCAAGAAATTCAGAACCGCTTTTAAATCCTTAGTCCTTTAAAATAAGCCCTGAGGGATCATAGTCTGCGCTTCCTGACAGAAGTTTCTTATGGACTCTTCTCAGGCACACTGCAGGCTGGTTGGAATGATAAATCATGCAAAGTGGGTATCCCCACTTTTATATCTCAGGTTCATTTGGGACTGAGTAACTGAGGAAGCCCCTATCTCTTGCTTTTAGAAGCTATTCAGAAGAGCCTGTTGTTGAAAATACTAAATTGAAGGATTTCTTTAACAGTGTCTGGAAATTGTGTCCATTCTCTGGCTTGGTGTCCAAGAGCTGGGAACTCCATGGGTACAATTTTCTAAAAGAATTTATTACTGCCTTAGTAAGCAAAGAATGCTTGGGGCTGGGGTGGGAACTGGAAGTCTAACTTTCCATCAGATTGTCAGGTCACCTCACTGTCAACTGGCCTTTCTGATAGCTGGCTTAGCTTGTTTCTCCATGGTGACCATCTGTGGAGGCACCTAGGTATAAAGCTACTCCACTCTGCAAAACCACTCCCAATCTTTCATCCAATGCCACATTCATATATTGTATCACAGGGTTAGTTTCCTAAATGTATGGAGCATGCTGTTTGCAAGTTTTTTTGTTATTTGAAGTTAACTTGTGAACAGGTAGAAAATATTATGTCTCTGCTGTCTTGAAATCAGAAGTTTCTCCCCCTCTTCCCTTGCCCCATTTTGGTTTTGGAAGAGAGATGGCTGCCATTAAGAAGTGGAAGATGGGTTGTAAGGCAAAAGCAGCCAGAAGAGTTGCTTGTGCTGTCTGCATAAAGCTGCAGCTTGAACACGATTCTTATCCCTAAACCAGGCCCATGCAAGGCATGCTTGTCATATTCTTTCTAATCCTTGCAGTGTTCCTATAAGACAAATACTATTTATCCATGTTGTATCCACAAGTCTGAAGCTCAGCAAATTTAATGAGGCAAGCCCAAGGTCATATCCCCACCTTGTTAAATGTCAGAGACAGAATTGTAAAACCAGATTTGCTGGACCCCGAAACCAGCAAACTACACATAGCTTGCCACTTAGAGCTATAATATTCTCTCAAAAATGCAGTTGTCGGGCTGGGACTGTGGCTCAGTGGTAGAGCGCTTGCCTAGCATGCGTGAGGCACTGGGTTCGATCCTCAGCACCACATGTAAATAATTAAAGATCCATCAACAGCCAAATAGTTTTAAAAACATGCGGTTGTCATTTTTAAAAAAACTGATACGAGGTGCACGAGTAGGCAGTTACATAAGGGAATCCAAGGAGACCTTAAGAAAACTTACACTTGGGGCAAGACTGTCCACTGACTCACTTGGCCTTTTGGGTTCCTGCTGGTCCTCTAATTCTGTAGGCAAATTTTAAAAAAATTTCTAGACTACAGTGATCCAGTTTGATGCTATGTTATCTTCATTTTTTGGATTTAGTTTTTCCCTTCCCAGATCTTACTGTCATATCTTGCTGATGGATTTTATTTCTGGGTTGCCCCCCCCCTTTTTTTTTTAATGATAGTTCTCAGAGGCTCCCAGGGGAAGCCTCCACAGGCCTTCTTAATTATCAGTCACCCTTTCTATGTAAGAGCTATCTCATCGCAGCCTTCCTTGCCAAGAAATGAGAGAAACATTTGCATTTGAAAAAGCAAGCTCCAGCATGTGATGCGTGGTAAGACGCTCTACCTCCCAGAGCCCTCAGGAGTGTTCCTCATCTTCGTTTGTTTTCCTTGAAGATAAAAATTTGCACAGCAGTGTTTGTGGTGAGGTCTAACAAGTGCCCTGGCTTGCATGACAAGATTTCCTTTTGGCCATCTCGGCTTCGTTATACGTAAATTATGTTGTAAGTCATCCTTGAAATGGTATAACATGCAGCCCGTGTTTATTTTTTAGTCTTTCTTGTATTTCATTATTTTAAATGGTGATTTGTGATTGGATGTTTTAACATGCAAAATACTGTGTTCCCAGGAACTTGAAGGAAGGCAGGAAGTTGAGCTGGCATCTTGATCTTCTGTTGAGCAGAGATGGGTCAGTTGTGCAATTGAGAAAATCAGAAGGGGAAGTTTATTATTATCCAAGCAGGTAAATGATGCCTGCCCATCTGGAAAGTTCCATCTTCCGACAGCTCTGTAGCCTTTTGGAAGCATGTCAAATCACATCACTGTCATTTGATTTCATAAAAAGCAAATGACAGGTTGCTTCTGGCACCATTGTGTGGACAGTTCCAAGTTCTTGAAACACTCAAAAGAGTCACAGTGCCCAAGTTTAATGTTGGGATGTGGAGAGTGTAAGGGTTGTATCCATTTGTATAAACTTGCAAATACCTTCAAACATCTGACGCTGTACCTCATGCTGCAGCTTTTAAATAGAAACAGGCAAATTAGAACCATGTGCTTAAATGTGGTGTGAGACTTGAGTATCAAAAACACATGTGTCTTCCTCTGCCCAGGTTTCTCATGGATCACTTGAGTTTCTGGTCATCAGTGCATTGCTCCTCCTCTTGGAGCTTTCTGCAGGACAGCTTCTAGTAGTACAGTAGGTAATAACTACATTTTTAATGAGTGCTCTATAAAACCAGTTTTCCTTTTGGTTGCTAGGAGCTTTTTTAAACCATGGAAAACAAGGCTGAGTCCCACAGAGTGGAAAGGTAGATTCTCCACATCTTTTGGAAATCATCAGCATCATTTATAACCCTCTGGGCATGTGAGATTATATTTTAGTTGGAGATGTTAGGAAATTATGCCTGAATTCTGGACCTTGCCACATGTCATTTATATCAGTAAATTGGATACATGGGTGGATTATTTGCTTCTAACATAAAATACACTGAAGAAAGATTCAGATAAATCTATACTGGAAGATGAGTACAGGCAGGAAAATGTATGGGTGGAGGAAGGGGCACCTTAGCTATTTCACTCAAGTGTATTTTGAGAGCATTCCAAATGCAAATGCCATTGTTGTCCTATTGAAAATGTCTCTGCTTTTGAAGTAAGATCTCTCCCACAGCTGGGCTGTGTGTGAGAAGTGCTGCAGAGAGGAATGGAGTGGTATTGCTATTCCCAGTTGGGCTTCAGACTTCTCTTGGAAAATGACACTTGTAAATGTCATGATATTTTTTTTACCTAAGATTTATAAATTATGGATTGGATTTTGTGTAATAAGATTACTTAAGTTTCTCCTGTGAATGGTAAGTCACCAGTGGATACAAATTGACTGGACCAATAATTCCACAAATTTGCAGAAGTAAAAAAGATACACCTAATTTTTCCTAACTTTTTAATTAACAGTATCAAAAATTCTTAAATAGCAGTCTTAATATATTCTAGTTGAGCATTCTGACCACATGTGTATATGTAAATATACATATATAAATGGGTAGGTAGATAGGTAGATAAAGGGTGTAGTGGAGAAAGAGGCACAAACTGCTGATCTAGGAAATTAGGCACATCTGCCGATGTCCTAAAGCCAGTTCTCACCTTCAACAAATGGTCAGAATGCCCAACCAGCTTATATTAGGACTTCTATTTGAGAATTTTTGACACACCTGTATGTATATGTGTATATATACATATAGTGTATTCATTCTGGTTGTCTATACACTGCATGCCAAGTGCAAGCCCAGCTGCTAGATTATATTGAACTTAGCTTCTTTTCCACATAGATGGTATGCCGAAACGTGTGTGACATTGCAATAGTAATAACCTTGAATCTGACTTCTATTACAAAGAAGTTTTAATTGTGGTTTAGCTATTATGTCAATTCAAGTTATCTTGGGATGTATTCTTGAGTTTTGAAGATTGATTGGATATGGTAACTCTCTGCCTCTGATGCTGTAAGTGGTGAAGGGAAGTTGGTATGGACTCCATGGGGCGGGGGAGGGGGAGAGAAGGGAAAGAAGTGGAAGCAGGAGCCATGGGGAGATGGGAAGTGTTTGCTCCAGCTGCACTGGAAATGTTGATACTGTATTTCCGGTAAAATGTAGAAACTTTATAACCATATAGGTCCATTTCCCCTACTTATCATTTTCCTCTAGTTACCATATTTATTGCAGCTACATTATGAAGTTTGCAAGATATTAGACTTCATAAAAATTAAAAGCAAATCTTTTACAAATACCCAGCTGTCTGCCACTTATGATGCTCTGCAGTCCTTCCTGTAGATCATCTCCCTCTGGTATAATTTCCCTTTGGCCTGAAGAACTTTGTTAAGCACGGCTTGTCTTGCAGATCTAGTGATGAATTCTTTTATCTGAAATGTTTCATCTTCATTCTTAAAGGTTCTTTTCACTGGATACAGCATTCTGGGTTGGCAGGTTTTTCTCGGCACTTAAATGTTGCATCATTTTATCATGGCTATCAATTTAAGAAACTCATTGTAATTAAAATTATACTTTCCCTGCATATATGTAATTTTTCCATCTGACCTTAAAGTTTTGAGCAATGTAACTATGATGTCCCTAGGCAGGCGGGCGGGCGTGTGTGTGTGTGTGTGTGTTTAACCTGTTGAGTATGTGCCAAATTTACTTAATATGCAAATTTATTTTGGACAAAATCTGAGAATTTTTCAGATTTTTAACATTCTTAAAAACTTTTCTCCTTTGGGAATTCTAAACAACCATATATTGGTTATGGTTATATTAGACCTCCAATATTGGCCCCACACGATCCTGAGTCTCTTTTTTTAATTTATTAAAATTTTTCTTGATTGGATAATTTCCATCAATGTATTCTCAAATTCACTAATTTTTTTCCTGGATCATCTCTACATTCTTCAACCTGTCAGATTAAAAAAAAATTTCAGATGTGTTTTACAGTTATAGGATTTCATTGTGTTCAATTGTTTCTCTAGGAGATTTTCTGGCTTTTATTTTCCTTTGTCACTTAGTTAAATAACTAAAGTCTGATTCCAATATGGTGGGTTTTCTGGGAGTTGGAATCACTGGTAGTCTTCTTTTGAGGTCACATTTGCACATTGTTTTGGAGACCCTGCATCTTCATGATTTTTGTTCTTGGAGAGTGTGAATATTTTTCCTCTAGCAGGCAATTTACTCGATTGGATTAAAGGTGAAATCTCTAGCTTGTGATATGTAGCAGCTCAAGTTTTCATCCATCTTTTATAGTCCTATGGTGGAAGTACCTTGACATTTAAGTTACTTTGTAGGATTAATAGGGTTGATTTCTTGTATTATGGCAGATCCTTGTATCAAAATTAAATTTTTCTATTTAATTTTAAATTACTTAACAGTATCCCACCCCTACTTATTTTTCCTGGGCATAAGTTGTTTCACTCAAACAATAACCAAAAACAATTTTAATTAAAATACCTTTTTGTTTGTCTCTTAGGAAAAAGTGCTGCAAAGGGTATAAGTTTGTTCTTGGACAGTGTATCCCAGAAGGTATGTAATGTAAAAGATGGCCTTGTCTTTTTTCATGACTAATCATTAGAAGTCTATGAAGTTTAGATGCACATGGAATATTTGTTATGTGTCTGGTTATCTGTGGCTTGTGTATAATTCTATTTCTTGGCATAACATTCCTTGCTCAGTTATATGTAACATGCTCTAAATAATTACATGAGGTATTCACACACAGCGAGTCAGTCTTTTATTTCAGATATACTTTAGGCTGGAATTCCCTAATCAGCAGTTCATAGACCAATTAAAGTACACCCTCCAGAGATGTAGAACCAATGGACTGTATGTGTTGGGGGGAGAGATAGATTTTGATTGAGATTTATTTTACAAGATTGGCTCATGAGATTATGGAGGTACAAGTCCAGAATCTTCAGGGTAGGCTAAAGGAAGTCTCCAGCAGAATTCTTTCATCAAGGAAAAGTCCATGTTTTTTGCTACTAATGCTTCAACTGACCAGATGAGGCCCACCCACATGCAGGAGGTGAATCTGTTTTACTGTCTATTCATCTCATCTAAATACCTACACAGAAACGTCTTGGAATAATGTGTGATCACATATCTGGGTACCTTGTCCTAGTCAAGTTGACACACAAAATGAGCCATCATAGGTCTATCCCTTTTCAACTTGGCACTCATGAACATTTAAACTGAACTTAATCTCCAGATGAAAACAACCACAAGGTCATATGTCCACCTGATGATGGTACAATCCCATGTAAAAATTAACTGACACCTTCCCCAAAAGAGGATGCAAAGTGATCTTTATTTTTCTCCTTGATATACTATAAATTAAATGCTATCATATTAGTCCCCATATTTCAATACTGTTATAAGTTACTACATCTTATTGATAAATGATAAGAGATTAAGAAAACAAAGGTATTTGCACATATACACACATATTCATAAGACTATAAATGCTTGTGACAATCACAGCCCTTGTTTCTGTAACTGGTGACGTGAGTTGGAGCTGCTATTCATAACTTTTCATTACCCATTTTCTTCTCTTTGCCTCCAATAAGCACCTCACCTGGTCATGATTCTTTCTTTACTTGGTGAGGTAATCCATACCTTCCTTCCTGAAGCATCTGAGACATTCTTCTTGCCTGAACTAGGTCATTGTATTTTCCATCAACTGTAACTGCAGGACAGAGTAACACAGTCACCTTAGGGTATTACTTGTATCAACACACTCCTCTGCTGAAGAGTAACTGTCCAGCTTCCCCTTGGTATAGACTGTCACCCGGCCAACACAGTGACTCCCGTCCTTGCCTGTTGATTTGAGGCATGAGGACCCCAGTATCCAGACAGGAGTCCTGTGGAAGCATCATTCTGTCCTGTTGCAGGCATCCTGCCTTGGAAACTAAGACCTCTAGGGCAGCAGAACAAAGTCACAGCAACAGGAAGCAGAAATTTTGCTAGTAGAACTGGATGTGGTGTCATGAACATATTGTCTCAGCTGCTTGGGAGGCTAAAGCAGAGGGATTGAAACCAGACTGGGCAACAGCCCCATCCCCAAAATGAAAAGGTCTTCTGTAGTGGATCGTGGAGATGAAACTGGGTAATCAGTGGTGCCACCCCTTGATTCCTTGTCCTGTGAATGAATCCTGGTTAGGAGATAAACCACACCATATATTGGGTACTAGTTTACAGCATGCACATCCTCTTGGTAGACCTTGCTCTGGACCAGCTGTATGGGTAGCATGACCTGGCCAAGTTAGTTCATACAATTAACCCTCACAGGTGGCAAAAAGATGCTAGTGTCTAAATGAATGTGTTAATTAAGTGGAAATTAGTTTTTAAAAGTGTTTCTGCTTCATACCTGCTATTGAGTCAGGGTCAGTGATCTGTGTGGCTTGAGGGTCAAATCCAGTCCATCCTCTGCCTTCAGAAATGAAGCTTCATTGAAACAGGCCATATACCCATTCACTGAAGTATTACTTATGGCTGCTTTTGAATGACAGCAGTGGAGCTGAATAGTTGCAAGGGAGGTCTGCAAAGACAGATCTGGCTCCTTTCCAGGAAAAGTTTGCCCACCCCACCATTGTTACCTTGGTTGGACAGATGATGGGATGATCTGATTTGTTTAGCTCAACAGTTATGAACTGAGCATACACTGTGGGGAAGGAGTACTGGCCCCTACTCCAGGAGGCATAGTCCCTCCCATGAAGGCAAACAGTGATGGGAACCAGAAGTAGGTGCAGCAGAACAGCAGGTAGAGCTTTCCCTGTGTCAGCCACTGTGCTTAATGGATCATCCAGTTTCATCTCCACAGAAGTGCTGTAAAGTGGGTGTTACTGTATTCAGTGTTTTACAGGTGAGAAAATGGAGCCTTAAAGAACCCGAGATCACAGAGTGGCCAAGTTGGGAGGGCAGGTATAATTGTCAGAGTGCCACAATATTGATAGGAAACAAAATAGACTCTACGGAGGAGATTAAGGAAGGCTTCTGGGAGAGATGGCATTTACAGTGGAGCTTGAGAACCTGGAGAGAAAACAATTACAAGGCACTAAGAGAGGTTGGACATTACTAAGGTGAAATGATAGAATTTTGCTTTAAGAAAGAAGGCGTGACCAGGATCAAGGACAAAGGAGAAGAGAGTCTGAAGTCTCAGGAGCTCCAAGAGGAGTTTTAAGGTTGGAGAAATCTCAAGGAATTTGGTGCCTGACCTCAAATGCAGACGTGAACCATCCATACTTACAGATTTGAGGATCATTATCTGAAGTGCATAGGACCAGAAGTATTTCAGGCTTTAGAGTTTTTTGAAATCTGAAATATTGGCATAGACTTCACTGGTTGATCATTCCTAATCCAGAAATCTGAAATGCTTAAAATCTAAAATGTGCTCAAAATTTTTTCAGATTTCAAATTTCCAGATTTTGAGATGATCCTCCTGTTGAGCTGTATTGGTCAGGGTAGCCTAGTGGTGGTATGCAGAATGAATTTAAAGGGGAAGGTTTTGGGGACTAGGATCGGATTTCCAGAAACTATGGAGATCTGAAATCAGAGCCAAGAGAAATAGAACAGAGTATAGAAAATGTGTAACTTATAAAAGCCACATGACAAAGTTGATAGGCTGTAGGAGACAAGTTTCAAAACTGAAGGACAGAATAAATACTTTAGCCTTGTTTCCTCAGAAATGCCACAAAATGGCGGGGTGAGGGGCGTGACATACACCCACAAGATCAAGGAGAAAGGAAGAGATAACAGCAACATTTTGGAATCTGAAAAACAGGCAAGGTAGTAAATTTTAACAGAATGGGAAGGCTGAATCCTTAGCACCTGGAAAAACTAAGGAGCCAACAGTTTATACCAAAACTAAACAATCAAAACTAGAAACTGGTCAAAGTGGTGTCAAAATAAGACTATAATGTGTCTTCTACTCCAGCCAAGATACTGCCCCCTTGATACCCAGGCAGGAAACCAAAGATACCCTCTTCTAAGAGGGTAAAGCAGAGGCTTTTGGGCTGGGGAAGACCACTCAGATGAAAGTAAGGACTTGATACTGAACATGGAGGTGTTCAGAAAATGCTTACACATTGAATATTCAAACACCCAGTCCTCTCCCTTTGAGTTCCGAAATGACTTACTCTTGGATAGGAAGTTGGATATGCTGCCTCTGAACATGACAGACAACCCAAGGACAAGCTCTAGAAACTGACGTAGGAATGCACCCATTAAATCACTTAAGCTTAAGCTTGGGATTTATGAAAATCTCATGTGCAAAGAGCTGCTGCTGCTGAGCTATTTTTAATGCTCCACAAATAAACTAGAACAACATCCAAGGATCACCAGATGTTAGAGGAAGGCCTTCAAAAAAAGAAAACTTCGAGAAAACATGAGCTACCCAGAGAGAAAGGGAAACTTCAAAATAACTCATTTAGACCTCAGATAAAGACAATACTGAATCCATGAAACAAAAACACGCTGTTAATAAAAAGGAACAGAATAAAGAATTCTTAGAAATTAAAAACATGACAAAAATGAAAAGAGCAAAAAGGTTGAAAGGTGAAATTGAGGAAATTACCCAAGAACTAGAGCAGATCAAAGAAATGAAAAGTAGAAAAGATGAACAGTTCAGGGAGTGCAACCTTAAAATGTTACATAGAGGAAAGGAGTTGTCCTTAAAGATGTAATTCAAGAAAATTCTCCAGAATTGAAGGGCATAAATTTCTAGATAAAAAGGGCCCATGTAAAGACCTCATCGTGAAGTTTTAGTACAAGGTAAACAATTTTTTAAAAATTTTACAGGGGAAAAATTCATGTGAAAGATGAAGTAGAATCTCATAAGACTTCACTACAGTGAGCCTGAAAATTAGGAAACAATGGAGCAATGTCTGTAAACTTTAGAGGCAAAGTTTTCTAAGAATTACATACCTGAACTATCAATCATAAGCATTAACAGAAGATAATTTCAGATATGCACCAGCAGAAAACTTCTGACACTTCTCAGGAATCCCCTGAAGTATACACTCCAATAAAACTAGAGAGTAAAACAAAAGAGGAAGACGTGGGAGGGAAGCAGAGGTTCAAGTGTGTGTGGATGGAATCAAGATAATAGACACCAAGTAATAGCCAGAGATTTCTGCTGGGAGCAAGTCAATGTTCTAGAAGAAATTTCCTCAATCAGAAATGTGCAAATAACTTTGAGATTTACAAATTTTGGGGAGTCTCTAGAAAATCATAAATAACTGAGCATGTGGATAACAGTTATCAGAGCTTTGGTATGACTACTAACTAGACGTTGAGAACTGAAAAGTCAAGAGGAACCATGAAGGTGAGCCAGGGAGTTGTCAGTCTCTGATGTAGCCAGGGCCAGCGTGACAAAGATTATGCCATTCTTGTGATCACTTGGTAAGCTGCCCTTGTTTGGTACTCCCTCCCCCAAGTGAGACTCCACGTCTGCTTTGCCTGCCTGGGTTCTGACCAGCCCTATAAACCAGCTGGTGGTAACCATGAACAATAACTCCTACTTGTAGGCTAGGGGAGCAAAGAGAGGAGACCAATTAAGACATAGAAGCTCATAGGAGGTGCCACTAGGCTAGGACCCAGGCCTCACAGGCACTGGGCAGTGGGTTCTGTTGCTCTGAACTAAGTATGTGACCCATGGATCTGGTACTCCCACTTGGGGAAGGAGCACCAGACCACCAGTGCTGGTATCCCTGAGGTGGTTGTGATGAGGTTGCTCTCCGAGAGTGTGTGCAAACTGGCATTTATTGCTGTTATTAAAGAGTGTGCATGGTGGGGTGGGACTGAGGTAAGGCTCGGGAACAGGAAGCACAGGCAGAAAGGTGTGGAGCTGCTCTTCCTTTTCCAGCCTCCCTGTGTGTCTGGGGGTGGAGGGGGTCATGTCTCTGCACCTACACCACCTCTCAGCATCCCTTACTGAAAGCACCCAACAGGCTGGAGAATTGTTGCCAGAGTCCCAAGTCACCAAGTAGCTCTTAGAAGGTGGGGCAGATTTAAAACTAAATGTGCTCAATGACTGGCACCCCCAAAACATACAAGGCAATTTCCTTAGGATTGTCAAAAAGTTCTCCAAGAAAGGACAGTTCAGTAGAGTATACTTCCTGGTTCTGCCAAGACGACCTTTTATATTGTCACTCCACTGCAAATGCTGGAGATAGATCCAACTAAAATTTCAACAAAACTCCATTGGCCAGATGGAAGGGACTGGAAGTGTCAAGTGCTGGGGCAGAGAAGCACAATAAAAGTGCTAATGGATCTCTTGACTAGAGGTTTACAGGGAGCCTTTCAAGTAAAAGAAGCAATGTTTAAGATGAAGCAATGCAAATTGGATATTTAGAGGTGCAGGAGTGAATATGGAAACAGCTGGAAGAGTTGAAGTGGCACCTCAATCGGGGGAGAGGGGGAACTCTGCTTCCTAAAGCAAGACGACATTGGGCACCACAGCCAACCAAGTGCTTTAGATGCCTTCTCCCTCCTCCATGGCTGATCCCAGTAATGGTAACAGCTGGAAGAACGGGGTAGCTCATTGCCAGTCACACTGAGACCTTATTATTGAGCAAAAGGAGCAGAACTTAGGTTGCTTGGAAGTAATGCTTAGTTGAGGAAAACTGAACCAGCTAGTTTGTAGGGTTGGTCAGAACCCAGGCAGGCAAAGCAGACCTGGAGTCTTACTTGGAGTATTGAACAAAAAGCAGCTTACCAGGTCATCACAAGAATGGCATGACCTTTGTCACGCTGGCCCTGCTTGCATCAGAGACTGACGGCTCACCTGTTCACTTTCATATACAGGAGAGCAGACCCAGGTTCACCTGGGTTGGAGAGTTCATCTGTGAGTGCCTTGGGGAGATAAGTGATTGAGATGCTGGGTCTAATCAGAATATCAAGACTCAGCGATTTAGAGCCAGAGGCCCTTCATAGACGCATTGAACATCAGTTCATAAGAATGGGGAGTAAGACACATAATAAGGCACCCACCCCTATATGCACAGGCATAGGGCCAACAAGATGCGCAGCCCTTCAGTCTTATCCACCCCCTTCTCAGCATGCAGAGTCTACACACATAGTGTGCACACCTACCACACACACTTGAACGAGCACAGGTTCCCAAAAGACACCTACCTATTCCAAAGCCGCCCTCATTTTTCTCCAAGTCAGACTGCCGGCCCTTTCTCTCACATTTGGCCATCAGTGCCCTGCTGGAAAGACTTCCCTGTTCCTCTAGCAGCTGAGGAAGATAAGCCTCCACGAACTGCTGCAGAGCCTGGCTGACGAAAGCATCCTTGCTTCTGGATAGTGACCGAGACCAACGGGCCATGACGTGACTTTGGAGGAAAAATACAAGTGATGTTTGCCTTCAGCCACCACAGGGCTCCCAGAAGCTGCACCACAGAGAGCTAATGCCCCTTTAGCTGTGGCTGCTCACCGGTCACACCTGCTCTTGAGCGAGTGCAGCCCAGAAGGGGTGCTCCGGGCCAGGCTGCCCCACCTCCCCGGTGGCTGACATGAGTACATGCTTTTTTCTTTCAGATTATGATGTTTGTGACCAGGCTCCCTGTGAACAGCAGTGTACAGATAACTTTGGCCGAGTGTTGTGCACCTGTTATCCGGGATACCAATACGACCGTGAGAGACACCGGAAGCGGGAGAAGCCCTACTGCCTGGGTGCGTTGGCAATGCATGTTATTTTCCAGCTCCTACCCGGCGGTGAGATGAGAGCCAGGGACAGGGAACAACGTCAGATGTGAACTAGAATAACACACTATAGGGTATGAGTGGTTGGGAAGGTTAAAAACAGCAGGAAAAAGTGTTCCCAAGAGATGGCTGGGGAAGCAGAGGTGTCCCTGTGGCAGGAAGGTTAGAAGCAAGCTTGGGCTGTAGCTGAGCAGTTGCCTGTCCATCACCACTGGTGGCAGCTTGTTTTGGTCATCCTCATTCACTGGGCTTTCTTGCAGTGCCCTTTTGAATTTCTGAAGAGGTTTGGCCGTGTGTTGGAGTGTGGTAAGCCCATGGCTAACCTGTTTTTGCAACTGGGATCCTTGTTTACACGGTTCCTGGTCCCTCTTCCACATGCAGTGAGCCACTCTGGGGGTGGGTCCAGGGATGTGCATGTATATGAATATCTCTAGCAAGTGCTATGCTCAGTGAAGTTTCAGATCAACTGGAAGAATTGAGATTTCAGATGGATCCAGGTGGGAAATAAGGTGCCTGATATGAGCAATGCTTCCTTCTCTGTTGGGAACCTGGGGGCTGTTTAAGTGAAGGTCTAGCCAAAGGTCCCCTGGTTTCTTCCAAACAACTTGTGGGAATGGCACCCAACATGGACAAAGCAGATGAGGAGTGTAGGAGGGACTTGGGGCACCCCTTAGAGTGCATGGGCCACTCCATACAGCTCAGTTTCAGGTCCTCTGTGGGAGCTACTTGCCCTATTTCTTTTCTGTAGACATTTGGGAATCAGCAGAACTTTCATTCTAAAAAATGTCCTCTGTGGGCAGTGCTGGTGGTTCACACTGAGATTTAGGGTGGGAACCTCTGGAGAAAAAGGCAACCTGAGGAATTGCAGAGAAGGATCTGACTGTCACCTGCAGTGTACAGATGGCAATAGCGTATACTGCCGGAGGAACACCTGGATTGCTGTGTTCCCCCTTGGCACCCAGGGAGCCTGCCAGAGCTGGGTCCTTGGCTGCTTGTCCAGGCTAAAAAGTCATTGGTATCCTAAAGTTCAGGGCTGGACTGTCTGCCCACCACATGTCACAGGAGTTGTGTCCTGGTTCCCACCCACTGCTACTGGGTGTCTTCAGCCAGTGAACAGGAAATAGAAATGAGCACCTCTCTTCCCACGGTGGGAAATGTCTTTGTTTCTACCCTGTGCAGCAGGGGAGCCAGTCCACGATGTGCATAATTAACATGGACTCTCCATGGTTACTCATTTGATGTTCTCATGGCTCATTTCCACAGTTCACTGGGTGGGGGGTCTGCTTGGGTCATTGAGGCAGAGATTTCCTGGGGAAACCTCTCTGTTAAACCCACTGTGACTATTTGCTTTTATCTTAAGTATCTTTTCCCAGATACTATTGTGTCCTCTAACTGGGAAGGGGCTATTTCTAAGTGACTTTTGTGTCACTGTCATTCTATGTAAAATTCCAGCCATAAAGGAGTACTTTAAAAATCTCAACACTCTCGACTGCTTATAAAAAGTCACTTAGCTAACGTCTGCTGCTCAAGGTGTGTTGGCCACAGTCCTCTTCTGAGCAGCCCCAGGAAGTACTTCGGGGACAGACTTCATTATCACTTCCCAGCTGCCTCCAAGCCACGTGACAGCCAGGGACCCATCACTGGTCTGTAATGACAGTCACATGACCAGAGTACTGCTTCCACAGATGGCCCATGGCCCCAGTGCCTGACCTTATGCCAGGCTGCTCTGGTCAAGGTCAAGAATAGTGCCCTTGGCACAGGTATCAGAGGGACCGAGTCCTGTGCTATCTATGGTATTGGAAGTGACTTCTCAGAAACTGAATGTTCTCTGCATTTGGTTCAAACCAGACATTGATGAGTGTGCCACCAGCAACGAGACGCTGTGCGAGCACATCTGTGTCAACACTGTGGGCAGCTACCGCTGCGAGTGCCGGGAGGGCTATGTCCTTGAGGATGACGGGAGAACATGCACCAGGGGGGACAAATACCCCAGCGACACTGGTGAGTGAGGTGTGGGGTTACCCTCTAATCGTGCACATTTTTGTATTTCACATACTGTCAGTTTGGGGACTTAGATTATTGTATTTGTGTAATGTTATATAAACATATTGCATATTATACATATCATGTGTTCCCACCTGCTACCCAGTGTCTTCAGCCAGTGCACCTTTTATCTATATAACATTTGTGTAAGTTTTCCTTCATATTATGTTACAGGTGCTATTGTAGCCATATGTACCTCATTTTATATAGGATTCTGAAGTACTTAGATTATACAAAACATGTACAACATATAGTTCATACTAAGTAATTATATTTTAGGTAATATATAGTAGTTTCATGTTATACTTGTTATGTATATTATCTATGTAATATGCTTTTAATATGTATCATGTGTAACAATTATATATAGGCACTTGGGAGCCCAACCATGTTTCTCAGAACAGGGCAGGAAGGGGCACTTACATGAACCCCAGGTGGCACCTGTAGTATGAGGGCATATGTTCAAACTCCTAAAGGAGTTAAGGGGCAATGACACTCATTTGCATGGAGGGGGGAGCTGGTGTGCATTGGAGGATGGTGCAGTGTGCTCATGAAGAAATGAGTAGCACTTGATTTTGTATTAAGAGCAAACAAGAATGAGCAGAGACCAGAAGCTGTGTTCTCCCCAAAGAAACAGGCTGAAATATAAATATGAATCACTTTCACATGAGGTACCACTCCACACCAGTGTTACTGACAGGATGGCCCATGCCTGGGGTGTCTCCACAAACTGTTGAATCATGATTGGATAGAAATAGAAGTTCAGTGTTTACAAAACTCTATTTGAAAGGAATTTTATTTAAATCCAAAAATTGATGCTTGTTACATTACCTGATTTTCTTAAAAATATTTTTAGTTGTGGATGAACACAATACCTTTATATAGTGCTAAGGATCAAAACCAGTGTATCACACAGGCAGGGCACTTGCTTTACCTCTGAGCTATGACCCCAGCTCTATATCCAATTTTTCAAGCAATTCATTTAACATAAGCTGATTTACGTTATCTCAACCAGATTCAACTGAGATGTCCCATCACCTAGGCATATGATCAGCCTGACTGTTGAGTTATTTCCTTATTTGAGTTTGTAGGAAAATACAAGAATGAGAGGGAGGGGAGAAAGGAAAAGAGCTCCGAAGCAGATACGAGTGCTTCAGGGAATTCCTTGATGGGCAAAACATTCACATCTGAATCAACTCTGGGGTCTCTGCCAAATTACAAATACTAGTCATTAAAATTTAAGATTTCAGCTTATATGAGTAAATGCCCAGGGCCTTCTAGCCAGGATGAACATTAAAGCAAATTGGACTCCACTGACCACAGTTGACTGGACAAGTGCCCTGGGGAAAAGTCCTTAGCTGCTCAGAGGGCCCAAGGCTGGACCTCACACCACTGCAGGTGCTTGGACCTCTCTGGGCTCAGGACTCCTCTCATGTCTACTTCCCTGGGAAAGAGAAAGTGGCTGGAGTGCTGTGTAGGGGAGGTTAGGTGGACCTTGGCCATTCCTGGGAAGGGGGCAGGTGCCCTGGTGCATCACATGTATGAAGAAATGTAGGGAGATGGAAAAAGCTACAACCATCCGGGACCTCATGAGATAAAGCCCAGCTTCAGAAGGGAGTGGAAAGCCAGCAGACAGCTGGGGACCAGCTGCCTCACAAGGAAACTACAAAGCTCAATGCCGAGGAGCAACTAGGTTGTCATGAGGAAGCTGCCATGTGTTACAAGTCAATGAAAACAGCTATTTGAAGCCAGCTAGGTCCTGGGTGAATGGGGATCATGTAAATGAGCATGGTGATAAAGCAAAGGCAGGCGGGGTAATAAACATTTATAGGCTGTTTTTGTATTCAAACTTAAAATCATTGCAATTTGTGGTGGGAGGAGCCGAGATGTTTAACTTGACTATGAATTGTCTTGTGGGGGAAGAGTCTTGTGGGAAAAATGGGGTGTAGCCTTCTATCCGCTGATCTTTTCATGTGTGGAACTAGTTGAGAACTGGTCATAAAGAAAGCATCTTTCTCATTTTTCATTTTAGAGTTGGGTTTCCAGTTGTGCTCGAGCCAGCTAGGCAGTTCTTGGGCTATGGGCTGCTCAGCCTGGCAAGTGTATTGCATCTGCCTCCTGTTTCTATGCAGACAGAATCTGCTTTACATGGGCATGAAAGAAGCCTGCAGCAACCTGATCCAGTGCACAGAACAACAGACGCTTGGTGCCGAGTGTCAGGGCACGAGTCTATTTGGATATAAAAAGGATAGGATCTGTTCCCTTCCATGAGGAGCCCCTGTCTGGTGGGGGGGAACGGTCTGCAGTTAAGGTGGACCATAACTAGCAGCAACCAGAGGCACCAGGTGGGAGTTAGAGGAAGATTTTATATGCTGAGTTTCGTTGGTTTTGGTCTTGGGTGATGGCTCCCTCCTGCAGTAACTTCTACTGTCTGCAACCAAATGCCTCTTCAGTCCACAGGGATGGCTCTGGGTCAGAGGACAGTGACAAGGTCTGCCTTGGTGAGAGGTGTTCACATGCCTTCACCTTCAGCAAGGTGAGCATGGGGCAGTCTCGTGACATTTTTTAAAAATTAGCAGTCATTACTGTGCTAAATCCTTGTTGGGACTTACCTAGTTGATTCCTTGACAAGTGTGTTGTACTACTTAAAAAGTTTGCAAACAAAAGTTTCAAAGTACAGGAGGTCAAGAATTTTCTTTAGGTGACAACCGGTTTGACTTCCATGGCTGCACTGAGTGAAAAATCTGAGCAGCAGTGTTAAACACACAGCTGGGCCCAGTGGCGCACGACTGTAATCCCAGAGGCTCAGAAAGCTGAGGCAGGAGGATCACAAGTTCAAAGCCAGCCTCAGTAATGGCGTGGTGCTAAGCAACTCAGTGAGACCCTGTCTGTAAATAAAGTACAAAATAGGGCTGGGGATGTGGCTCAGTGGTCAAGTGCCCCAAGTTCAATCCCTTGTACACCCCCCCAAAAAAGATACATATTTGCAACTTTTTTGTACCTTCCCTGGTATTTGAAGATGTATTTTTATCTCAGTATGTTGCAGCATTCCCCACACTGTTCTGCAAACTTTGGAGTACTGTGTGGCGGTGTTAAGCCTTTCTTAGGGTTTGATGCTCAGATGTCTGGGAAAGTGTGCTGTACTGCATCATCTCACAATTGCACTAAAAGCTCAGGTTGCCCTTAAGTTAATTTGGATTAAACCTGTGTTTTGCAAAATTATTTAGGAAATCTTAAAAATATCTTATAGGTAGTGATGTCCTAAGAAACCTAGTTTGGGAAGCATTTAATGTCTGACATCTTAGCTATGAGGCCAGCTATGAGGCTTGATAGGCTGTCTGGAGACTCAGCCAGGGGTGGGTGTTACCAGCACATGGAGCAGCCTGAGTCCTGGGGGAGGTGATTTCTTGTGAAGTATCCAGCTTCAGTGAGTGAGAATAGCAGTGCTCCCTCATTCCACCCCGTGGAGAGACACTTGGTTCCTCTTCCAGTGCTGTAAACTGAAAGTGTTCTCAAGTTGAATCTCGTAAGAACTGTGTGGTGGTTCTGTCTTTGGGCTTTACTGGAACACACAGCTTATCACAGGTTAGGCCGGAGACTCTGTACCTTCCCTTTCCCCACTCATCCACATACAGCAATTTCAAATAATAAGCAAAACAAAAGCCCCTGTTAGGACACCACTGTCTGCTACGTCATACCTCCCCAGCAGCAGCCTTACAAAGGAATATCTCAATATTCAATTTGCAATAACTAATCTCCACTGAACTCACCATATACATATAGAAAACTAGTGAATGGTTTCATATTTTACTGAGAAAAACATTCCAACACTAGTGGCCAGGAGTATTTGGGGTGGGGACTGAGAGGCATCATTCCTGTGTAGTTGAGTAATGATGAAGGACGGACACGTTGTGTGCCCTGAATGTTCCAGTCCTGACTTGAGTGGTTGGGCCAGTGAGGAGCTGGGGCTGGCTCTGATGGGTTCTGGCAGAAGGAGGGGGAAATGTCCTAAAGTAATTTTATGTCTTTGACAGCTGTGGTACCTGGGGACATTGCTTGGTGTGGAAGTTAGGAGAGATGGTAACAGGGCTGGTTCAGTATTGACTAGCCATGTGGGGTTGCCAGGCTCTGAGCCCCGGTTTCCTCATCTGTAGATGGGTGTGTCCAATTCCTTGAGTTCTGAGGACCCTTTCACCCTCTGAATCTTCTTTAAAAGTGCGTGTGATATGGCGTAAGCAGTGATAGCTCCTGCCAGCTCTGGGATTCCCTCTAAAGGCTTCATTCCTTGGTCCTCTAAGCAAATACTGGTGCTTGAAAATCTGCCTAGCTTCTATGCCTCTTCAGCAGAGAACTTTTAGTATTTTCAAACATGAGGCACTGTACATGCAAACATTGAACTCCACAGTAAGAAATGTTAGGGGTCGAGAGAGCCCTGCCTTCTGGAAGAGCAAAGGCAGCTAAGCAGTTTCATCTGCTTTGGACTAATTAATAAGCCTAGCATTTCATCTTTTGATGGAGAATGTTGAATTTAAACCCATGAGATCTAAAATCACTATCCTCCTGTTTTAACTTTGTGGTGTCCAGTGTCTGTAATGTTATAGTCAAGAATTTAAAATCAAACAGGCAGAACGTAGAAGGGAGCTATGGCCCCCAAATGGCCTCTGATGATTGAAAGGTTGTCACAGGCTTGGTGACATTAGCCGTCTGGCTGACAGGCATTCAATCGCTTTCATTTTTCTTTGAAAATACTGAGGTGGAGCCAGTTAAGTCACTCCAGGGAGTCGGTGTAGCACCATTTGGGAGACAAATTAAGAAAATGTTGGCTCCATAGTAATTAAGTTATTAGTCTTTATTTTTCAGCTTTTGTTTATTTTCTGATAACCATGACCCAAGTGTCGCTACAGTTCAGAGTCAGACAGCCAGGTGTTTCATGTAACTTTCAAGCTCCGTTAATCCATAGATGAGTGGTTCTAAGCCTTGGAATCACCTAGGGAGCATTAAAACACTGATACTGTTGCTTGGCTACCACCCCAGGGGGTTGGGGTGCCCAGATTCTGCAGGATTTTTTTCACCCCAAACCCCAAGTGCCTGTAATGTGCTGCCAGGATTGGGCACTACCACCAGAATGCAAAGACAAACGTGTTCTGTTAATTTGTGGCACTGCCCACGAAGGAAGATGTTGGGAATATTCTTTGGCTTTCCAAGGCGTGTTAAGTATTGCTACTGTCCTTTGTAAGACCTCACCTTTCCTATCCTTCGTGTGTACAACCTGCTCAATGACAGTATACTTAGAGCTCCACGCCCTCGTGTGGCTGATCGACAATATTGCTCCTTTAAAATCTGAAGAAGTTGGAGCAAAATTTAATGACAGGAGGCCTTTCTCTGAGATGCAGGACCATAGCATCGAGAGGACTGAAACACGCAGGAAGAGGATCTCTCAGGATATCAAGAGCCCTACCCCCACATACTCTAACTTTGTAGGGAAACATAATAAAATCAACAGCAAGGGTACACTTAGGGCACCTGCTATGGGCAGGGCAGTGTTTCCTACATGTCTTATTGACACTTAATATCAGCCCCAGGTGACAGGTGCTATTCCAGGAACAAAGGCCCAGAGAAGCTGATTTACCTAACCTATAAAGGTACTAAATTATAGTACCAAGATTCAAATCTTAATCATCTGGGTCTGCTAGCACCTATACCACTTACTCCTGTGCTTCAATGTCAATAGGAGCTTTGTCTTTTGGATAATGTTAATCTTGATTATCCATCTTGTAATTCTACAAAGGAACAGAAAACAGTCTTTTCCATGGAAAAGATTGCCCAGCAGAGCTAGCTTCCTGGAACTTCCCTGGCAGATAGCTGTCAAGTGATTTTTTTAAAAAAATATTTTTAGTTGTATATGGACACAATATCTTTATGTGGTGCTGAGAATCAAACCCAGTGCCTCATGCATGCAGGGCAAGCACTTTACCACTGAGCTACAATCCCAGCCCTGTCAAGTGTTTTCAATGGAACTTCTAGTAGCAGTCTTGCTTTATGTCTGCCCTACCCTCCCAAGGGCCAGTTGGACCCCTATAAGTGCCAGGTCTCTGCACACAGCACTCTGGGAGATCTGAAGCAAGTTAATTTTGTCTTTCCTTATTAGAGACAGAATTAAAGATATGGTAATTCTAATACCTGAGGTCCAAATGAAATAGATTGTAGAGCCTGGAGAAGAGGTTTATCCTCTTGCAAAGTTGCCCAACTACACTTGCACTTGGAAAATCCAACTGGGCATGTGAAAAAGAAATGGAAAGGCAGACTTCTACCTTTTTTTTAAATATTTTTTAGTTGGAGTAGACACTATAGGTTTACATGGTGCTGAGGATCAAGCCCAGTGCCTCACATGTGCTAGGCAAGCACTCTACCACTGAGCCACAACCCCAGCCCCATTCTAACTTGTTCGTGATGGCCCAGCTCTGCCGACAGGGCTAGCTTCCATCACAGATGGTTGAACAGGAGTCGTTGTTTACTTTGCGTTTGCAGCACCCCATTCAGGGCCACATAGCAGATGCTCCATAGATGGATAGGAAAGGAAGGTAAAATGGATGGATGAACAGATAAATGGCAGATGGATGAGTGGATGGGGTACAGATGGATGATGGGATAGACACATGGATGGGATTGTATAAGTTGTGTACTTCCTGGTAAAGCCTGAGTCAGCTTTAGCTGTGCTGGCTGTGGAGAGTGGTGGAGCTCTGCATGAAGCTCTGCATGAAGCTCTGCATGAAGCTCTGCATGAAGAGTTGATCCAGGCTCCAGGTCTGTTATTCCTATTGATTGAAGGAGGGTTGAATGACCTCCATCTCTCCCAATTCAATCATCATCTCACTGGAACAGGGAGAATTGGGTCTACTTCCTGGCCATGCTTGTCTCTCCAGCAAAGTGCTCTTTCCTCTCTGTCCTTGTGAGGCCCACTCGGCCTGCAGAGCTGCTGTGAGGACCTGGGTTGAGTCGGATGGTGAATGCCCCATGGCCTGAGTTGAGGGATCTCTCTAACCTGTGAACGCTGGCCTTTGGAGTGTGGTGTAAATCATGTCAAATTTTCAGAACCTGCCTCCAGGAAAGGCACTTAATATAGTGCCATTTCAAACATGAAAAGGCATCAATAATCAAACGGCCATAGTGCACTTTTTCGCATATTTAGGATGCCTGACTTGGAACAGTTGAGTCCAGAGGGTAGCAGGGCTTCTGCCACCCCCTCCTTCTCCAATCTAGGATGTGCTGGCAGGGACCTGAGAACTGTATAATTGTCAGCGTGGACCCCTCACATGTTCCGCAGTAGGCTGCTCTGTGACTGCCCCACCCCCCAAACCCAGGACTGCCTTCCTGATACAGTCTCGCTGGACCTGGGTCTCCTCCAGCCTCCCAGGTGGAACTGAGCCCATCCTCTTTCCCAGGGCCCGAGGAGAAGGCTGAGAATGCGGTGAAAGCCGAAACTTGCTGTGCCTCGTGCAAGGAGTTCCACCAGATGAAGCAGACGATGCTGCAACTGAAGCAAAAGGTACCGAGGGCAGGTGGAAGCGGTGCCGTGGGGGACAAGAGGGCTGGCCAGGTGAGGCGCAGGAGGTCTGGGGTCAATGAGAAACAAATCACCTGCTCTGCATATTCTCTGTGGTTGATGCCAGCTGGCTGGGGCCTCGGAATGCTCCCGCTGAAGCCACCTGGGGAACAATGAAATGGAGTCAAGTAGGTGATAGGTGCTGGAAAGGTCTGTGGGCATGGCAAAGCTGTGGCACTTTCTTATAAAAGGAATGTCTGGGGCAGCCCTGTGTCATTGTCTTATGTCTTAGAAAATATCCGTTATCTGAACTTCCGTAAACTGATTACTTTCTGCAGTGGTTGTCGACTTTTAAAGTATGGCCTACCCTTTACCCAGCTCCTTATGCCTAGGGAAATAGGCCTTTGGGACCTCATGTCACCAGGCATGAAGACTGACTGCATGGCTCCATGGCTGGACAGGATACTAGGTCCCCAGCAGTGTCATGCTGGGAGTGGGGTCCCTGCGGCGGATCTGGTGACCTGACATCTTGCACAACTCTCCTGGCCCAGAGTACTTACTATACCTGAGATCAGTCAGCCTGCAGTGTGTCAGCGACTCAAATTGCTTTTAAGCTGCTAAAACGTAAACTGGTTTATTTAATTGCTTCCACTCAAAGCTCTTAGTAGATCAAAGAGGTGTGTATAATCTGTTTAACTTTAGCAACCAGTTCTTCTAAAGGGCAAAAGGGCAGTTGTGAGACAATCTGTGTTCAACAAACTTGGAACTAGCCGCTAATGAGAACCACAGCTATCAGTTAAACAAGCGAATCAATGTGCTAAGTTACTTTGCAGGTCCCTTACATATTGTTGCTGAAGACGGCATTGACCTTAGAAAAGGCACATGTATATTTGTTGTATAATCATGAGCACAACATAACTCTGACCCTGAGTAGCTTGTGATCTGGTAGGGCGATCGGGCAGATCACCCTGAATGTGTGCCAGTGTAAACATAGGTGAATAAGTACTACCAAGATCCCCAGGTGCAGTTTACATTGACACTGGAATTTATCAAGGGGACTTCAAAGAGTGCATGGAAGAGTTGAGGTCACATTTCATAGGCTGGAGGATGGAGGCGGTTGATTGGTGTCTGAGGCTTACCTTGCAAGGCACAAAGCCACCCTCACCCGCCTGCCTTGGAAATAATCCATGAGCTGTAGGGCAGTTGTTCCCATTGGAACAGCAGAGTTAAATATCGCCAGTTCAGAAATTCAGGGGCAAAGTCTAGCTTCCCTTCTCTTTCCAGTGGGTTGTGATCAATGAAAAAAGAGTGACTAAAAAAATTAAAAATGTTTCATGACATCTGTCACCCCCAAAGACCTTGCTGCATGCTGTGTGAAATCCACCAGGCTGTCTGATACTGCAGTACAGCCATATGGTTGGGTTGGGCTGGCAATCTCCAAAGTTTTCCTGCACACGCATGGTGACAGTTCTGAGCTAATATGGACCCTCGAACATAGAGGAACAATTCATTTTTAAAGGTGCTTATTAGAATGTGTTAAATTATATAGTTTATAAAGCAGTTTTACATCCAGAATGTCAAGTCATTATTTCCATAACCCTGTAAGAAAGATGCTTGCATTCTCAGGGGCGAGGTAAGTGTCTGAGAGGCCAAACCTAAAACCTGGGTCTTCTGACTTCTATTCCTGTGCTGGTGTTTGGATTGTCAGTTGGTTTTCACATCAGCTGGCTGCTGCAAATACCATTTGTTCTGTTCACAAAAGAAAGTAGGACAACTGCCCAAATAAACATTGGCCAAGAAGTGGTACCAGGTGTCCTGGACAATGGCCAACCCCCCAGTAGGAAATGGCATGTGCCTGTTGAATTGCACCACGAGTGTCCAGTTAGCTGAATTCCACATGTGGGATGCTGCAGGTCAAATGCTCTGGGGTCAAGAATCAATTGTAAAGGACAGACGAGGTAACAACCTGCAGAACACAACTTAAAACGCTTACCATTTTCTAAATGAGTAAGACTTAAACCATAGTATCTAGGCATGAGTGGTAGTTTATTTTATAAAACACAGGAAGTGATATAAAAGTGAGGCTACTGGTTACTTGGAGTGGGAGAAGACTGTTGTTGAGTGTGTTTGAAAGGCTGCTTGCTTCCCAGTCATTCACTAAGTTGTATATTTGGTTTTTGAGGTTTGATTCTGTGCTTTATTTTCCAGTAGTTTTTTTTTTCTTTATGGAATGCAGACCCCAGTGCCTCTACCCTTCCATTTTTTTTTTCCCTGTGGTGTGGGAGGAAAACAGGTGATTTGGCAAGAAAGGGTTTTGGGGGATAGATAAAATACCTGTCATTTAACTTGGATCAGTTTTGTGTGTTCCAACACTGAAGAAAAATTGGAGCCAATGAGCCTGGGGTTTTTGTTTAAGCCATTTGTATCCCAGCTGCAGGGACAATTTGAGAGCGGAATGGCTGCAGAGTCCCAGGGGAGGGACACCTGAGGAAAAGCCAGCATGGACATGGGGGGTCCTGGATTGACTGGACACTGCAGGTTCCGTGGTAGACCCTGGGGAACAGAGAATCTTTGCTTTTTTTTTTTTTTTTAAAATATATGCTGGGGATTGAACTCAGGAGTACTTGACCACTGAGCCACATCCCCAGCCCTATTTTGTGTTTTATGTAGAGACAGGGTCTCACTGAGTTGAGTAGTGCCTCGCCATTGCTGAGGCTGGCTTTGAACTTGTGATTCTCCTGTCTGTCTCCCAAAGTGCTGAGATTACAGGCTTGTGCCACCGCGCCCAGTGAGCAAGGGATCTTTACTCTTAAACCAATAACCTTTCCTCCTGGTGGACCATCAAGGGAAGAGCAAATAATGATTATGGAAGTGTTCAGTGAGCACTTACTGTGCCCCACAGTGGTCTGGAAAATGAGGAATATAAAACAGTATGGAATTAAGTCCTGCCTTTAATAAACATTCTGTCCTATGGTGCAAACAGGCCCACAGTGTAAGTCGTCAAACAATGGCCAAATGCAGTGAGCTAGACGGTCAAGCTCAAGAAGTCGGAGGTCATAAGGTTTCAAAAGCCAGCAAATGTGCACGTTCTGCTCTGCTCACTCTGGTGCTGCCTTTGATGCAGGTGCATTTGCAGCTTCCTTACTACTTTGATCTATTTACTCTACAGAATAGATCTCAAGATTGTTGGGAAGACTAATCCCAATATTAACGTGACTAGCTTTCTTGGCCAAATATCATAGTAACAGGCTGCTTGGTGCAGTGGATAGTAGCATAGATTCTGGGAAATTGGCTAAGCTTTTCCTGCCCCACAACTTGCTGTGAGACCCTGGGTTAGCTGCCTGAGCACCATAGAAACAGGATAACAGTAATACCTGCTATCCAGGGTTTTTGTGATCAAATGAGTTAATATTTACAAAGGACTTAGTGCCTTCCACCTAGAAAGAGCTCTGTAAATGTTTACCAAATAACTTTGGCATTGCTTAGAGCTCTACAGGCAAGCCAGGCGCAGTGGCACATGCCTGTAACCCCAACGGCTCAGGACGCTGAGGCAAGAGGATTGCGAGTTCAAAGTCAGCCTCAGCAAAAGTGAAGTGCTAAGCAACTAGGTGAGACCCTATCTCTAAATAAAACAATACAAAATAGGGCTGGGGAAGTGGCTCCATTGAGTGCCTCCGAGTTCAATCTCTGGCACCAAAAAACTTCACAGGCAGCATCTCACCAAGTCACACCAACAGCTCCATGAGGTTGATGCTCTATTACAAAGCTTATGACATGATACAATTTTACTGACTGAAATCCAGAGGAAAGTCTGCTTGCATTGACACAGCCTCCTTCCTGAACATCCTGTGTCCTGCAAGCCCATCCTCTAAGTTTGTGCAGATAGTCACCTCCGACACCACAACCTTGACTTCCCACTGGTCCTGCTAACGTAGAGGAGTTGAAGGGAACTGCAATGTCATTGCCCAGCAGGGCTCAGCCAGGCTGCCGGAGTCAACCTTTCCTTGCTCACCTCATCCGTCACCATAACAAAGTGCAAAGTGCTCGGAGGGGCACCAGAGAGCAGCTCCCAAGTCTCATCCCCAGCCCTGCTTACAAAATTTTTAGTAGGAAGATGTGATTGGTTCTAAGTTCTAGTTTGTAGACATGAAGAGAAAAACTTAGAAGGGTAAGAAAATGTATCAAAAGTCACACAACTACTTAGAAATAGGCAGAAGCAAGTCCAGGCAGAGCATTTCCGTTTTGTTAATGACAGTGGCTGGACACTGGCCCAGGCCCATTAAAGGCATCACCAGCTTAACCCTGGGGCACCTTTGTAGGTGGATATGATGATCCCCTTTCTGAAGGTGAGGAAAACGTTTGGTGGCCTACCCCAAATCCTCCAGATACTGCGGCAGGGCTGAGATTGCGACACGTCTGCCTAGTGCCAAAGGCCGCTGCTGGAGTCTGCATTTGTTTCTCAGTTGGAAGGAGATAATAAAATTGAACCTGCATTCAGGGCCAATGTTAATCCACCATCCTGCAGCTGGAGCTTTACTTAGAATCTCTTGCCCCTTGGTTCACTTACGAACCACCGACACCCGTTTGCAGGTTGGAGCCAACTATTGCTGAGACACTGTGACACTGGCACTGTTTTTTTCGTTGTTAGTAGACCTTTATTTGTATGTGGTACTAAGGATGAAACCCAGGGCCTCACATGCTGGGCAAGCGCTCTACCACTGAGCCATGACCCCAGCCCCCAGCATTGTTTTAAATAAACCCCTTATCACAGTCACATTCTAGTGGAGAATCTGAACTACGAGCCCTGACCTGAAATTGTGTGAAGCTGACTTTGAGGTTGTACAAGATTCTTAGTCACTTCCCCTGGATTCTGAGTAACGATCACAGAGGAATTAAATGGGTGACATCTGTGCAGGGTGCCCTTCTTATATCTTCCAAGGGAATACTGGGCCTTAAAATGTGGAAAGGCACCTTGTGTCGGGAAGGCAGTAGGTAGTCCAGAATCTCTTAGCGCTCAGACCTGCATAGCTGTCCTCGCCCAAGGATAGGGCATCTAACTCTCCAGGAGTGTGTGCTCAGAAGTCCTAAGGGTATCGGGGGCCCGTGGAAGAGAGTTTTGAAGATTTTTGAGCTCCGTGCCTCCAGAGCACCCTTGTACCTTGAGCTAACAAGCCCTCTTGAAGTGCTCACCTAGGGACCAGTCCTGGCTTAAATAGGACAACTAGGGAAACCAGAGTGGGGATGGGCCCTGTCGACTCCAGGAGGGCCTGGCACCATCTCTGGAGGTGCATGGGAAAGGTGAGGCAGGAACTACCCCATTTGCCTCATGGCTCCGTTCCTCCTCGCTAGCAGCAGGGATATCGCGAAGACCCTTTTGAGCTTTCCCAGGACCTGACCTTGTAAACAGAATTTTAAATGCTTTGTTAAGGGGCTAACGGCCTATGAGACTAGAGCAGTCAAAGGAGTTGGAGGAATTCATTTTCCATGAGAGATGTCAGGTAAAGGTTGATGCCAAGGTGCAAACCACATGTGTTGTTACATGCTTTGTTGGGTGTCAGATTTCTTCCATGAGCGAGAACATCTGTCTCCATGACTAAGAAGAATCAGCTCTAAGTCTGTTTCATGAAAGCCCCAAACCCAGCAGCTGCCCAGCAGGAGAATGAGACTGTGGCTTCCCAAGTGTTTCAGAACTGGGCTTTATAATGGGAGCATGATGTATACTGAAGGCCAAAGCTCCATGCTCAGAAACCAGAGACCGAGGACTTTCTGAAGTCAGGTGGGAGCTTCCTGGGCTGCACCTGAACTTGACTTGAGTCTGTGGTGTCTTGGGAGGAGGAGGAGGAGGAGGACATCTCGGAGGAAGACACAAGAGAAGTGCTGGAAAGACTCTGGTTCAAATCAGCGTTCAAGTGTTTCTTCCAAAGTCATACTCCAGAGTTGATGTAGAAGAACCTGGCACAACTTTTCATTTAGTGCTCTGTGCTGGTGGTGTTTCCCACTGGACACGTTTTCACAGTAGCAGTTGCCCACCCTACATCATGCAGTAGGATTAGGTAGCTCTCAAAAGCTTGCCCAAAGATAGGTCCTGAGCTTCAGAGCACATCAAAGGTTAAGGATGGGATCGGTTGTGTGCATTCTTGACCCTGCATTTCCCTCTGAACAGAAGGTCCCCAAGCAGGGCCTTATCTAGGATGGGTACAAATGCAAGGTGCTTTGGAAAATGGCAGAGATGCCCAATTGCTGCAGAACTCGAATATGGACATGTGCCCTTCTCTGCTGGATCTTGCCCCTCTAGATTAGCTTCTTAGAGGATGAGACTAGAACCACCATTTATCAAGCACCTACTGTTTCAGGTCCTGTGCATTTCCTCACTTCATCAACCCTAGGAGTGGGGCTCTGTCCCCTGTTCCATTTTGTCAGGGGGACAAATTGAACTTGTAGCCTTTGTTTTGAGCAAAGCTTTCATGGATCCACAGTTGACCCAAACTCAAGGAACACAAAGGTCATTGATTCATGCAGTTCTCTGGTCTGTCTCAGAGTCATCAAGGACTCGGCAGGTAGATGCATAGATCCTAGGCGAAGAATCCACACGCCTCTGTCACACACTTCAGTAGCAGGTTACCAATTCCAGGCCACACTCAAAGGGTGGGAGGTGAGCCTCTACCTTCAAAGGAAAGCCACAGCATTTGTGGATACATTTTAAACTACTGTCATTACCACTGCCCATTTGTGCTGAAGGCTGGCCCTTAGTGTGTAGATGAAGCATCAGGCACGTTCTCGGTCCTGGCTCCCAATGCTGAATATTCTTTAGGGACAGACTACTGGAGCCAGTGAACCAAGCGTGGAGCCTGGCACATAACAGGTGATCGATAAAAAGTTTGAGATGGAAGTCAACAATGGGAAGTATGAACCACACAGGTTCTGGTCACTCTGGGGATAATGAGTGCTAATCATGTTTAGGCAATCAGACGTCTGTTTACGTTCACTGACGAGCTGAGGGAGCCCATGCAAGCTGTTCACATTGGAAGTCCTCTAGGCTGTGGAGGAGGAATTCTCTAGTCCATTTGAGCTTGAACTAGTCATGGTTTAAAAAAAAAAAAAATCCTGGTAAGGCTTTTCAGCCTCTGCACACAATCCAAGAGCTGAGAGAGTCTCTCACAGTGGGGTTGCTGCTTTCTGACCAGGGCTTCCTCTCCTCTTGGTAGATTGCACTGCTCCCTAACAATGCTGCTGAGCTGGGCAAGTACATCACTGGTGACAAGGTGCTGGCCTCCTCCACCTACCTTCCAGGACCTCCTGGCCTACCCGGGGGCCAGGGCCCTCCAGGTGAGTGTGAAGGGCCCAGAAGGCTGGTAGAGTGGCTAGCAGGGGTCTTCTGAGGGGTCAGTTGAGTTCATGCATCACTGGGAAGCAGAGCAGGTATCCAGGAAGCTGCCACTAGCCTGTGTGCGGGGAGGGCCTCGGGACACAATCTGTCAGCCTGAGAAACCCTCAGAAGTGATAGTCATTTGGGAGGAAAAGGTGATTGTCCCAAGATTGGTTAAGATTCCTAAAGATTACTTTAGAAACAAATGAAGACTAATTTTGAGCTTTACTAAGGAAAAGAATTTAACATATGCAAAAATAGAATGGTATGATCACTGTGGCCAGCTTCATTTCTGCTGACTAATTCTTCACCTTGTATTTAATACATTTACATCTAAGTTTACTGTTGTGCCTATCTGTGTTTCTCCTTGGAAGTGGGCTTTAAGATATTCAGTAAAATGTACTTAAGTGATAACTGGATGAGTTTTGAAAAACTTGGTTACACCCTTGTACCAAGGCCCTATATCAAGATATAGGACAATTCTATTCCAGTAAGTTCCCTCATGGCCACTTGCAGTCAGTACGCTCCCCAGATCAGGGTATCCACTGACCTGCTTTCCTTCAGTGTAGTTTGACCTGTCCTGGGACTGCATGTCGAGAATCCTTGAGCTTGTGTTTTATGTCTGGCTTCTTTCCATGAGCATACAGTTTTGGAGATTCACCCTTGTTAACTGGAAGAAAATACAGAATGTCCTATCACATCAGGAAACACACAATGAAAATTTTAAAATAGTGTTTTGAGGCCATCCAGAGACATCAATATATTTTTTCCCTCACCAGTAAAGGAAATTTTGTGTAAGGAAATGACTTAAACCATTAATTCTTACCTCTGATCATGATTGCATAATAGGATGCTTTGTGTTAGCAATGACCTCCTGACATTCTAATTGGGAAGACAACATAGCGGGTGTAAATTAAGAGTATCCACATGCAAAGAAGAATGTGGATGCTTCCTGCCATGGAAGTTCAAAGAAGGGAGAGATTGCTATAGCCCAGAGTAGTCTGAGGCTTGAGGGTTTGATCTGCACATAGACAATGGGTAGAATTTGTCCAAGCCAAAAGGACATGGGAAAATTCTAGGTTAAAGTCAGCAAAACCCAGCTCAGTGTTATTCCTGAAGGATTTTCTCTTAGGTCTTAGTCTTCTGGTTTCTATTGGGTTGTCTGGGCCCCTCTCTGCAGAGCAGAACTGGCCCAGAACTTTGGTTTATCCTCTTGTTCATTCCTTTTGCCTGAGGTTCTCCAGGTCATGGCAGAGTTTTCTCCAGAGGCCTCACTCAGTAGCCTATTGTGCCCTAAGCAGCCTGGGATCTCTCCTTACAAACTGATTCCTTGCAGTGTTTTCACCCCTCTGTAAGAGAACGCTCTTGCTTGGCTTCCCAGGAGGACATTTATCCCCAGGCCAGTCTACACAGCACAAAGAGCAGGGCAGAGCTTGGCAGTTTTCTTAATAAATGACTTGTTTTCCAACTCTGCTGTCTGGTTTCTAACAAAATTTGAGCCTTCCGGGGTCCTTGATGGAACAGTGAGTATGAATGAGCTTTTGCAGTGGACCAGGAAAACTGCATGGAGCTTTTACATGGAGAACCTCACTCTTCAGTATTTGTGATGCTCTTTATTGGGATGTATTGGGGCAGCAGGAAAGCTAATAGAATTTCTCTCTTTAAAGTGAAAGTCCAGTCTATCTCCTGGAGCACCAAAACAGGGCAGCACCCTGGGTTGGAATCCTTTGGCTTTGGTGGTAAGGGGGTGGCTGTTGCTCTCTGGCCCCCACTGTTATATATAAGGTGCTCCCATTCGTATATCAAGACCTCCCATTCTTAAAGGTACCTGGCATACAGTGATCTTGAAGTTTACTGATGGTATAAATTCAGGTAAGGTGTTACCTGTAGCCTGTCCTGCTGTTGGAGGTAAAATAGTGATAGGAGAGATCTGGCCCCCTTCCCAGATAAACTCTCAGGACGTACCTGCAACCAGTATTAAGGACTGGGACATGATGTATATCTGGATGGAATGTTGACCACCTTAAACTTTGCCTTAATTATTCTGTGAACTAGAAAAGACTTGCCCAAATATGAAAATTCTGAAGTCTTTTATTTTCCAGAGCCTGAATGTTAATCCCATTCTGTCACTGTACACTGTCACAGGACCTAGGCAGGTAACATAGATGAAGAGGGCCACATATGAGCAATGGGGAGTGAGGAGATCTGAACAGGGAGAGTGGCCTCTTGGGAAGTGCCAATCAACTGTGTCTGACTGAATATCGGTCCAGGTTTTAGTTGTTTTTTTAACTAAAGCCAGAAATCCATGTTTTTATATGAAATCTCACATTGAGAAGTGTTCAGAAGTAATAGCATATAGAAAAGAATGTGTGTGCACATATACAATACATATGCACACATTGCACTAACGTACAATAGTGTGCATTGAGGCAAGAAGGTAATTGTTACAGTGGAAGGGTATTGAGATGGTTTTGGAGGTGTGTGGTACAGTGAGTTTGAACTTTCCATGAAGGGGAGTCGGGGTAGGGTTTCCTCAGACATGAGTGACGCGTAGCCTGTTTGCTCTACCCTTTGTGGATGCTCTGTTTTGCTTTTTGCTTCCTCTGTTTCATTTTGGATAACTTCTGTTGATGGAACTGAGCTTCCTGGTTCTTCTCTCAGCTATGACTGGCCTGTGAAGTCTATCCAAAAAGTGTTTCATCTCTAATACTGTGATTTTCATTTTACCACTTTTTTCTCACTTCCATCTTTTCTACTGTCATCTTTAACAGATAATTCTTGTTAAAGTCCCTGATAATCCCAACACCTCAGTCTGGTTCTGCTGATTGTTTTGTCGATTGACAATGGCTTATTTTGCTTTTTGTAAATGTGCCTCACAATTATTGATTGGAACAGAACATAGTTTGTGGGGGAAGAATAGAGATGGCTACGTAATTCTTGTGACTGTTTTGTCAGGCTGCTAGTCGGGGTCGAGTCAGGGTAATGAGTGAGCGAGCTGGTTTTTGTTTTGTCACTCTGGTTATCCTCAGTGTTGGACCTTTAGGTTGTTCAGTTCCTCCCATGGTGGGATACTGTTCCTTTATGCTTAGTGGGAGCCAAGGATGACAATAGGTTTCTCAGTGTTTTTGACTCCCTCCTCAGCAGTTCCTACACTTACCAACACCCTTCAGTGAGGGACCTCTGGGCTTATTCGTTTCCATGCTAGAGTTGTGGGAGGAGAGAATGTCTTTGGTTCTCCGAGTCCTCCTGCAGTCCTAAGCTTGCCCTGTGCATCTGAGCCCAGAGGTGAGGTGACCTTTGCACGCTTATCTCCAGCATGCCTCGTACAGGGGCAAACCTTGTGCAGGAAAGCACTTCCTGCCCCGCCCTTAGGAGCAGTGGGTGTCTGTCCAGGACTCACAGGAGGGCAGTTGGCTGCCCCACCTACGTGGCTTGAAGCTTTTGCACCAAAGAGTTGAAAGTAGGGAAGTTTCACAGTAGGATTTTAAAAATAAAATCCTTACAGAAGCATAAAGAATGGGTGAAGAGTGTACAAGACGGGTGGAAGCAGAAGGGAGCCTGGCTGTGAGGCAAGAGTTGAAGCGAATATAAAAAGGCAAAGGCCTACCAGGTGAGTTTTAGTGCTTACTGTGCATGAGATGCGATACATAGTAGCATTACATATCTAGAATCTTGTTATTAAATGAGATTTCTATGAGGAAGATTTCTTCAGATGAGAAACGAAGTTTCAAAGAACTCAAGCAACTTGAAGATCCAGTATAGGATTCTCTAATGGCAAAACCTGTACTTGGAACTACTGTCTAGAGCTGGTAGCTGCTGCCCTACATGATGGGGTAGGAAGCACAGGCTGTTAAAAAGGTAAATTGGGTAGGAGCAGGTCACTGAGTAAGGAGGGTGTGGAAATGGAGTTACTCTAGGAAGACTCTTGGGTTTCTGAGATGGGTGGATGGGTGACTGGTCGTCCATAAAGAGGAAGGTAGGGAAGTCACTTTTGATCATGTTAAGTTTAAAATTTCCAAGAGGAACCTTAGTGGGCATGTCAGAAGGCAAAGAGAGATGGCTGAAGTCAGGGCTTCTGGACACACTATCCAGCCAGAGTCCCTTGTTGTCCTCCACGGCTGAGCACTAATGAGGTGTTCTTTGATTACAGGTTCACCAGGACCAAAGGGGAGCCCAGGCTTCCCCGGAATGCCAGGCCCTCCTGGGCAGCCCGGCCCACGGGGCTCAATGGGACCCATGGGACCCTCTCCTGATCTGTCCCACATTAAGCAAGGCCGGAGGGGCCCTGTGGTCAGTATCTTATCAGAGATCCACTTGGTGTTTTTCTCCCATACTTTCCTCCTGTTAAACCATATCCCATGTCTCGTAGGGTCCTCCAGGTGCACCAGGAAGAGACGGCTCTAAGGTAAGTCTTATAAGTGGTCCTTACAAGCTGGAGCTCTGTTCCCACCTACTGCACAGGCATCAATAAAGCTCAGCAGGAACTGTTTACCTCCTCACAGAGCAGATGGCAAAGTCCACACAGTTGTACAGGTTGGGCATTCCAAACCCCAATTCCGAAATGCTACAAAAGCTGAAATTTCTTGAGCACTGAATGCTCCCCAAATCTGGATTTTGGTATTAGATTTTCAGATTAGGAATGTTCAACCAGTAAAGTCTGTGCAAGTATTCCAAAATCTGAAAAATTCCATAATGGGAAATTCTTCTGATCACAAGCATTTCAGATAAGGGATTTGGACTTTTCCCCCAAAGCTGGGAACAAAATCTAAGTAGAAGCAATATTCTTAACATGTGGAACCAACCCTAAAAGCAAAAACTAGCAACACCACTCCTAGGAAAAACAACCCCTGCATATTTCAGATAAGCCTCATTTGTGATCATTACATGTGTTTTTCTCACCAGTGTGTACTAGGATGGTTTTTTTAAAGATGTTCATGGACCTTTATTCATTTCTATGAGGTACTGAGAATTGAACCCAGTGCCTTACACATGTTAGGCAAGTGCTCTACCACTGAACCACAACTCCAGCCCCTGTAGGATGGTTTTTGTGGGTCCCCATTTTTTTAAGATGTTTGCATCAAGAATAGGAATGCATTCTGTGTAGGTGGGTGGCTTCACTTCTGAGTTATCCCATAAAATGGTGTGCATTCCTGGAGTTTGTTCCTCCATGCATTGCTTTGACATATGGTTGTTCCTCTTGACAGATCTGGTTTGAAAATACATGGCTTTGGAGAAATCATCATGAGTGACACTTGACCCAGGAAGTTCTTTTTAAATAAGGGATCCTGAGTCAGACTTCAATCCTCTGAAAGTTTTCTGTAGAAAAAATGTTTCACAGAGGGAGATGATTTGTGGACCATGGGTGTCTAAATAGTGTGGCATCCGCGCGGTCCAGAATGCTAACTCTGGCCTTTCTGTTTTTAGGGGGAGAGAGGAGCACCTGGGCCCAGAGGGTCTCCAGTAAGTGACACTGTCCTTCCCCAGTAAGAGTGTTCTCAGGGATGCAGCTCTTGTCTTAAAAGTCTATGAGTAGGTTTTAATAGCAAACGCCCGCTGCAGCTGGCACTAGGTCCACTTGAGCAGGACTCTGTGGTTAGGCCAAGAAGCCTTTAGCAGATGGTTTGCATTGCTTTAAGTTTGCTTTGTTACTTTTTCTTCACTTGTGGCTAATCTTCGTATAGAATGTCTTTTAAGCCCACGATGCCATGAGTCTATGTCCAAGTACATTATAAAATATTTGAAAGAACTAGGATAGAAATCCATGGGCCATCCTAACTTGGAACACTTTACAGTCCTCACAGGTCAAATGACAGCCCCCTCCCCAAACTGCAAAGACTGCTTGAGGCTTGAAGAAATTGGCCCACATATATGCACAGTGTCTGGGAGGTTAGAATGTGAAGACTAGTAATATCCAAAAGTAGAGGAAATGTGAGCAGCTCTACTGCTTCTGAAGTTGTCAGTGTCATTTCTGAAGAAAGACCAAGCACAGTGGCCATAGAGGGAGGAGGTCTGGATCCCTTCTCTGCTCTTCCACCCGTTGGTGTTCTGAACACAGGCACATCACATGGCATCTCTGGTGTTCATTTCCTCACCTGTGTGATGCCAGTAGTGGGGTTTGATCTGCCATATGCCACGTGGTTATTTTGAGGGTCAGGTGATACTGAAGCATAAGTGCTTTACAGTGTAAGGGCTGCCGTTAAGCTGGTATCTGCAGTCACAACCGCTATGGGTGGGGGTGGTAAATAACAATTTTATCTTTAATCTTCCAATAGGCCCATAATGTGCATGTTTGTACACTCTTTCATCTTACCTATAGCACTGCATGGAAATTAAGGCATGTTATATCATTATAAAAGATATTTAATAGAAAAATTAGGAAGCTTTGTTTAGGTCTTCCCTAGTCAATGAGGAATTGGTATTTTTACAATATGCTTCATATTGTTTGGAGTCAGTCATAAAGATCTTAAAGAGTTCGTGTTTAAAGAATAACAACAATTTTTGAAACTTCATTATGCACTAAGCCCTTCATTAAGTCATTGAAATCTTTGCCTAAAACTCTCTGAAAACCTGTGAAATTGGGACGATTATTGCCCTCACTTTACAGATGGGGAACACGCTAACCCAGAGAAATCAAGTGATTTGCCCCTGACCCCACAGTTCATGAGGGGCAGTGCTGGGATTCAAGCCCAACAGAATCCCAACCTCTTAACCACTATTCTTATACCTTCGTGTCTCCCATATTTCTTTGGAAAATTGCCTAGGAAGGTTATTATGTTCTTTCATCTACCAGGTAGCCTAGAGTTAGGAGAGATGAATATGTTGCCAGCACTCATTGGTAAGTTGGAGGATTTGAAGACAGTCCCCAGGGTCCCAGGCTACCCTCAGTCTTTGATTACTCCACAGTAATCATATGGGGGCACAGAGTTACCCAGAAAGTAGTTGCCATCAAGTGACAGGACTAGCAGATCATGGAGCCACAGGGATCATCACTCATGTCCATTGTAAATTGCAGCTGTGATTCCTCCCACCTGCGCAGGGACCTCCAGGGTCTTTTGACTTCCTGCTGCTTATGTTGGCTGACATCCGCAATGACATCACTGAGCTGCAGGAAAAGGTGTTTGGGCACCGGACACACTCTTCAACAGAGGAGTTCCCTTTACCTCAGGAATTTTCCAGCTATCCAGAGAGCATGGACTTTGGCTCTGGAGATGACTACCCAAGGAGAACTGATGAGGCAAGAGACTTGAGGGCCCCCAGAGACTTTCATCCATAGCACATCCCACATCTTCACCCCAAAGGAAGAAAGCAATGAAGAAGAAAACCACTGGAGATCTAGAAAGGATATTTTCATCTTTACTCTTGTCCTGCTTTCTCCCTACTCTTCTTCCAAATACTATTTTCAGAGCACCCCACTGGACCTGCTAGAGACAGGAGGGAAGTAGTGATGGATTTACATGCTATTCAGTCAGTCAGTATGGTGGTCTACGTTGGGACTTTTGTTTGAAATTTCAGGAACATTTGGGTTTTCTGAGTTAACTACTTTCCCAAGACCCTAAAATTGGGCAGAATATTAAAAAGTGGGAAAATGGCAGGGTGAGCTTTAAGAAAATGTGAGGCTATTTTTTAAAAATTGTGTTCAAAATAGACTAGATGATTCTTCCTCTGTCAATTAGGACTCTTCATTGAAAAGGGGTGGAAAGGACAGTCATGTAGATTTACCTGAGTAGATAATTCTTTTTTCTCATCATTCTAATGGATTTTATTCTATCCTGTTATCCAACCTCATTTCCCAAATTTGATTATAGAAAGAGAATTAAGGAATACAGATTACAGAATATAGAGAATTACTCATAATAGATTGCTTGTTTTAAAATTACTCATTTTAAAATTTGAAGAGCACATGCCATGCTTATCTATAAAAATCCTACTAGCAGAAAGTTATTTGAGTGTAGGAATAAATCCTCTTTTCCAAAGACAATGAAATGCCCTGATTAACACTGGAACAGTGAGCTCCTGGTTGCCAGAACATCTTAAGCTGCTTGGTCAAAAGAGGAGTCCAGCTCTGCAAACCACAGCTTGCTTATTAAATGAGGTGACCAGATGCCCTCAGGTGCCATTAGACTGTGATCCAGGCTGAATCAGTGTATGATGGGGCTGGAGGCTAGAAGGTCATCAGTAGTGTAGGCTGTCAGCAAAGGGACAGGGACCCTACTGAAGCCAGTGCAGAAGGCAGATATGCTCCTCTTAGATATGCTCCTTGTCTAGAACCAGCCAAGCTTCCCAACATGGTGGAAGTCATACTTTGTTGAGACGATGGGAAGAAATAAATGGTTTTCCTTGACAATTTTTCTTCCCAATATTCCCATTTTTTTCCTTAATTTTCCCTAATTTACTCTAAATTGCAGTTCTTTCAGGCCTCCTTGTATTTACTTCCTTAGCAATGTGGGAGGCAGTTTACAAAGGGGTACATTCCCTCGCCTCTGGTGGTGGTGTGATGGTTTCAGAGCACTCTGGGCCCCAGGGCAAAGTGTGTTCCCTACAAGGCTTTCTCTGGACTCCCAGGCACCAGGAGCCAGAGGCCAGCAGGAGGACTTGCTCCATCCTTACAGCACAGGGGGGCCTCTTGGGGTCAGTGGACAGCTTCCGGGTTTCTGAATATCGCCTTTCTCCTGGTACACACAGAATGGCTTCTTAGCTACCTGTTCAGGAGAACTTCATCCTTATGTTGTTTCACATGATCAAATGTTTGTCCACAATGGCGTCTCCCACTTCCCATCCTGCAATATGTCCCCTTGTGTTCATTTCTGAGCAGTTTGGGTTTTTTGGTCCATTTCTTAGCCTACAACTTTGACCTGTGCTGTTGTGACACCTTGATGGAAGAAAGTCAGTTGTTGGGTTTGTGTGCCACTTTTCAGTCATCTTCCTGAACGATAGGAAGGGGCTGTGCCTGCAGATCTCAGGTGGCACTAGTCTTCCTTCCCTCTTCACCACCGTGTTAGGATTTAGGACTCTGCCAGAGAGTGGCTGCACCTCTTGCCAAATCCTGTGACTGTTCACTAGCATTTTCAAAATGAAGGCAAATGCATTTATGGTGCATTGTCTATCTCTTCTGCCATAAGTCTCTGACCCTCATCACATGATGAGAACTTCCTTCAGAACCTCAGGGGTTCCTGAACAGATGGACTGCCCCCTGTTGAGTCCTACCTGGGATATGTTTAAAGTTTGCTTGTGCAACTGTATGTAAAGGGTACAGTTTAAGAATTTAAGAATGCTCCAATAAAAACTGCACAGGTCCATCATTTTTAAAAAAGAGGATTTGGGGGCTAAGGATATAGCTCAGTAGTAGAGTACTTACCTAGAATGCCCTGAGTTTAAGCCCCAACATTTTATTACCTTTGCCACTTTTTTGACAGCAAACCATTTAGAAATATAATCTTCATTGTCAAATGCTAATAAAATGCAAGCTGTGTTTGCCGAGAGTTGAGGATATGTTAAAAGAATGAGCTAAAAGCCATTATGTCTGGGATTTGTGAGACTTCAGGAGGAGGATCTCCAGCAAAACACAATAGCCTGTATTTTATAATCTTGATGGGCTAGACCTGGTCAACTTAGAAAATCAATAATCCTCAGTTTCAAAACTTGGATATTATAAAACTAAATATGTACTCTGTGCCCAAATTGTGTTTTTTAAAGATAAGACATAAGGCATTGTTATTTCTAATGTCTTTTAGTTACGGATTTTAAAGTTTCACTAAGACTTCTCAAAGCCAAATGGCAAGGCTTTTTTTTCCCCCCTTAACTAAATTACTTCATGTTCTATGGGAGGAAGAGATCTTTGTACACCTCTTTGACCTTTTAATAGAAGTGTTGCCATCAATTTTTTTGCATCATAATTAAGGGTTTAGAATAGGGCTGTTCTATGTGTTCTCTGCTTTTGGAAAGCAATGGGAATTTTAAATATCTGTTGAAATAGTATGAGTTTGCCTTTTAGTTAAGAAAAACTCCCTCCCTTCCTAGTTCCAGAGAAATGTTTTCTTATGCCAAAAAGGAGCAAAGCACAAAGACGCTGTCTTTTCTCACCTCCTGTGCTAATCTCAACACCTTAGAGTCATGTCTACTATATGAAGTTAGGTGTCCATAGCCTGACAGGTAAAAAGATGTTGATTGTCATGGGGTGGGGAGGCAAGTCTAACCTGACCAGATACACATGCAGAGCACTCTGGTTGCTCATCTTCCCTTTCCAAAGTTCATGACCACCTTGGCCCTGGAATTGGAATTGCCACTCCATACATGCAGGGAACAGCCAGGCCATGGCCAGGCAACAGACTGCACCTGTTTTCAGGCAGCCACACTCCATCACATTTGGGATGTCCATACCCTCCCTCTCCCCATTCCAGCTGCCCCACAGGGACAGCCTCAGCAGCCTGGTTGTACACACTTATCTTCCAAGCAGCCTTCCTGAAAAGGAAAGTTATTTGCAGAAATCTAAGCCAAACAATTAGAATAAAGATGTCTAAAGTTATTCATCATAAATTCAGGGAAATTGATGAAATTTTTCCTGGCAGAATTAGCATGGATGTTTCACAACAAATCAAAAAATAGTTTTCCATTTGGAAGAGTGTCCATGAATGTTAAAGCATAAAATCATGGGTTTTAGCTGATCCTTCTACAAATGTTTCCACTTTAGAGAAATCATAGGAAAGTACCCATTTACTACACATCCCTCAGGGATCTTGGCATTCTTTGTTAGATTAACAAAGCAAAAACCCAAGGAATCCCATGTGTATTGTGAATTCATTTTTATTTCCTAGTGACAAGTCATATATACTTCAGTAGCTCTGTTCATTATTTATATCAGGCCATGTAACAGTCAAGCAAATATTTAGTTATGGATGTGATACTATGAAATCTTTTGTATGATTGTATATACTTAACAAAGTTATTTTTCTTATGTGGCTCTACTGTGTTTTGTGCTAAAACTCGGTCCTGTGAAAGCAGTCATATTTTTACTAGATGAGTACAGGAGGTTGGAGAGGTATATCGCTCAAGAGCTGGAATCTGAACTCTGGGTCCACCATGTCCTGGGGTCTGGGTATGATCTAAGTCTCAACCAAGGTCTGAAAGCCCAGGTTCCACTGAAGCTGGTTGTCAGAGGCCCATTCCTCAGGGATATGTACCATCTGGATCCCCCTGCATGGGCTTTTCAGAGCAACTCTCTGGGAGATCATTGGGGTGCCTTAGGAGCTCACAAAAGGGAGGCCTGAGCACTGGCGACAAACTCATCAGTTTGCTGGAGAACACAGACCTGTGCATGCGCACATAGCACTGATTGAGGTTTATTTTAAGAAATTGGCTCATGGGTAGAGGCTGGAAAATGTAAAATGTGAAGGGTAAGGCAGCAGGCTAGAGACCCAGGGAAAAATGGATTCCACAGTTCAAGTCCGAAGATACTCTGCCGGCAGAATTTTTTTGTGGTGATAAAGGATTGAACCCAAGACTTCATGCATTACAGGCAAACACTGGACCACTGAGCCATACCCCCAGCCCTCAGAATTTCTGCTTGCTTGTGGGAAGTCAGTCTGTCTACAAATGCCTTCCACTGACGGGGTTAGGTCTACCCATTATGATGGGTGTTCTGTTTAAAGTCTACTTGATTTAAAATGTAAATCTTAGAGTTGTGGCTTAGTTGATAGAGTGCTCACATAGCATGTGCAAGGCTGTGGGTTCCATTCCCAGCACTGGGGGGCGGGAGGGCACTAATCTAAGAAACTCAGTCGCAAAAATACCTAGAATGACCAAATGTGATACTGTGGCCTAGCTAGGTCGATGCCTAAAATTAAGCATTACAGTGTATAGGTACTAAAAAAATAGTGATAGAGGTGAGTAGCTGCTGCTTCAGGTGGGGAGAAATCTCACCAACACAAGTAGAGACCTGAACAGAGGGGGAGGTAAGCCACGTTATATTAGGAGAAAATGGTGTACACAGGTGCTAGCAGGACCCCCAATCTGGACCTGCTTGGTGTACACAGGGAGTAGCAGTGGGGTCCGGGAGAGCAGAATGGATTGAAGGAGGGGAAGGGCGTGCCTTGGAGATGCAGCCCTAGGCTAGGTGGGCTTTGCATCTTCTCGCGGACCCAGGAGGGTTTTCTAGGGGACAAAGATGAAATCCCAGAAACCCCTTCAGAGACTGTGGAAGCAATGTACTTGATTTTCTTCTGAGAACTTGCTGCTTATCTGCTGCTTTACCAGACCAGAGAAGCTTTAGGAGAAGGCACTTTGTTTTTTCTCTTGAATTCCTGGCATCTACCACAGTTCCCAGCCTATAGTGAGACTTGAATATTTTTATAGTGAATTTGGTTGAATTAACATTTACTCTTTGCAGAACTCTGAGGTGAGGATCTTTATCCTGGATAAGTATATATTCTGAGAAGATACATTGCTCAACATCACAGAGCTAAAACATCTATAACGGACAAAGGTGTACTTCAGAACGGACATTAACTCACTGTTGTGTAGCGCACACAGCCCCACATTCTCCCCTCACTTTGGAATCACCAAATAGACCTCGGTGGTGCAGATCACAGGAAGGAAAGCGGCCTACCACCACCCATTGTTTTAATCTACACTGAGTGGACAACCCTTCTGACCACCTGCTCTGAGGTGACATGCATAGTAAACCACTAAGGTCACTTTTCCCTCCAGTGGAAAAGACTGAAAGCATAACTCTAGAAAAGCTAATAGTTACTACTAGATATGGTCCAAAGAAGTGGGAGTCAAGACTCAAAATGAGAAATAGATGAACACATAACAGGAAACATGCGATTATTCAGAGTTTATTCTCGGTGGCATACCTCACGTAGTCATTGGATCAACATTTCTTACAAAGCTTTGTGTTACCCATGAGGGAATATAGGAAACATGTTCTAGTTCAGGTATCTGCACCAGGGCTGAGTTACCAAGCTACAGGTATTGATCGGATGGGTGAACTTGACTGAAGGGTAATAAAGCACAGACTGCCCTAGAGTTCCCAAGCCTGTAAGATGAGCAATTTTCAAATGTTTTTGACTGTGACCCACTGGGAAAATACATGGTTTATACAATGAGCCGACTCTCAACACACGTCTATGTAACTGAAGAACATTTTACAATATTTAACCTTATTACATAGGATGCGTTCTGATGATTTTCTATTTTTTAAATCCTCACCATCATTAAATGCATAACTTGATGGTGGCAGCCCATAGTGAAAAATGCTTGGCTAAATCAATACCCCTCAAACCCCACGTATATGAATCATCTGAAGAGTTTATGAAAATGATTGATTCAAGGGACTTGAGATTTGCATTCTAACAAGCTCCTGGATGATATGGATGCTAATGTTTGGAGAATTGAGTTCTGATTAGCAGAGACTCATTTCCCCTGTGGGAGTTTCTGCTCCGCACTCCAGATGTGAGCAGATAAAACTGACAAGAGCCAGGAATTCAGATATGGCTACCATATATCAGTTATTCAGTCGCTGTGTCTACCACTTTTTAAAAACAGTTGGCCTGTCCATAGGTTGTGTCCTTTGATTCTGCCACCTGTGTATTGAAAAGTATTCAGGGAAAACTGAGCATGTGCAGACTTTTGTCATTTTCTAAATGGTGTAACAGTTAACATAGCATTTCCATGGTACTGGGTGTTATAAGTAATCTACAGCATACAGATGAACATGCTTTGGGTTTTATGCAAATATCCCCTGAGGATACTGAGGGCCAACTGTGGTTTCCTTAGAAAATGACACATCCAAAAATGCCACCAAGTAAGACTTCCCCAGAGCGTTCTAGCGGAAATTAAGTTGATAGCCTGCTAAGGGGAAAGACTATCTGGAAGGAAAAGGGGAAGGCAAAAAATACGATGGACTTGGCCCATTTTCTTGGCCCCCTCCCCAGCCGGGGCCACAGCCTTGCCACAGAAGCTGAGATTTTGGAGCCAGTTCTCAGAAGGGCAGAGATGAAGCCTGTACCTCAGGTTGAACCCGTGAAGCTGGACTCGCCGACTCTGCTGCATGGTGGTGGTTTCCCCAGCATCTCTGGTGGTTCAAGTGCTTCTGATTCTTCATTTCTGGCCAGGTGACAACTTATGTTTTGAATTCCCACTTCTCCAGCGTATTTCCTGTGGCTTTTTATCTTCCATCTCTAACATTTACTGCCAACTGCACCAGGAATGGGAGCTGAGTGGGAAAATTGTGAAACCAGAAGGAAACGTATGGATGGAGTCATATTCTGCTTTATAGTTTTTGTGATACATGAGAATGGAAGTTTCCAAAGTCAGGTTTTGTTGGTCTTCTCAAAGCAACCCTTGGGCGAATGTGCTTGGCTGTTTCCCTCACAGTGACATAGGAATGTCCTGGACCTTCCTGACTCATTCCAGAGACAGCTGTGGACCTCTAGCCCGACAGTGCTCTGGAGAGAATACACAGCCATCTTGCTAGCCTGCCATCATGCCATGTAATTGAAGGACCACATAATGTGGTCTCCCATGTACTGAGTAAACATCTCAGCCAAAACCGACAGAACATATGTATGACTATAAAGAGCCATCTGCAGACAGTTTGCCTTCTGAAAAAAAAAAACCTCTGGAAAAGAGGTGCCCCAAATTGAATTAGGCTCAGTTTATCCATAAAGGAAATAACTGGAAAACATTTCAAAAAGAGGTTCCTTCAGAGCAGGCTTTCAAGGCAGCAGCCAAATACATTTTTCTTTGAGGGCTTATTGTTTCACCATCGATTTACTGCTGAGATCGGGTACTGCCAGGCAGACACAGGCTGTGCACATAAATGCTCACCTAAGGTGGATGAAAGTCTGGGGTGACATGAATGGATGTGGGGGTACTGAATGAAATTTTCTCCAGGCACTGGCATTCTGGGACACAGACACAGGATAAAATCTGAGATTTTATAGTAGAAACCGTACCTTCTATTATCGAGTTTTTGTGGAATAATAACTTCATTGCTCGTGTCTTTTTCTGCTCACCCCCTGATGACTGGAAGTTCCAACTTAGTGGGTAGTTCCTGGTCACATGGCACTGGAGGCAGCTAAGTATAGACTTTGATGTGGGTTTAGCAACCTGTAAGTCCTGCCCAGGAAATGGGATTTCCCTACTGAACTCAAGTTGTGTTTTAGACGTAGGGCTGAGAGAGAAATGCACTAGGGACCCCCACATTGTAAAGCTAGCGTTGTTGGGTGGCATTGGAGCACCCACTGACCCAGGCTGCAGAGGAGAGGACCTGGGGGTATAGGTGTAAACAACCTTGGAGGATATTCTTGATGACAAGTGGGTCCCTACCCATCCTACAGCCAAATGTGTCAAAGTGCTCATGACAATTTGGGGTGCTCCTGAGTGGAGGAGGGTGCTGAGCTGCAGAACTCTGGCCCTTCGTTTGCTGCTAGAGCAAGGCCTGACACAAGCATTCTCGGGAGGATGATCTAGGAGTCTCCAAGTCTAGGTTGCTTTCCTTTTCAGTACAGAGAGGGACGTTTGGCTTGTCCTGGAAGAGAGGACATGCTTATGTTTAGAGACCAACGCCCACTCCAGCGAGGTGAGAGCAGCCTTCCTCTTCCATGGGCTTCAGAGGACCTTGGGTGATTGCCCCAGCCATGTGCAAGGACCTGCCTGCATGTGAAGGAGCGCAGGGGGGAGAGGGAGCCTGGTGCCAGGGACTCTCCCCATGACACATCAGCCGCCACCAAAGCTGGCCCTCTATCTCCTGCCTCTTGCCAACCCTCCACAAGTTTGGATTCGTAGAAGCAAAGGCCAGAGGAGTCTCAGAACCAGACCCTGCTTGCTTCCAAACAGCCAGGCCCACAGCCCTGGCCTCCACTGGGCCTGGAAACAGGGAAGAACCTCGCTTTTAAAATGAACAGGACTTGATCTTAAATCCCAAAGGTGACTAGAAAATTGGAATTTAAGATTTCACAAAAGGAGCCACAACCAAAAAGGCAAGGGGAGAATTCAAAGATAAAAACCATTCCCTCTCCAATTAATTTAGCCTTTTTAGTGACCCATTTGTAAACAAGATTCCTTCTTTAGTACTTGTGGTCTTCAATTATTTTTTATAAGTGAAGTAAGCCTTTTTAATCTTTGAGGTCTGCATAGATCCAATCACAATCCAAAGCAAGTACCCACAAATTTGTGGATCTGGGAGCTCAGGCCTGTTCTGTCTTGTTGAGATGTAGTTTCTGTTGCCATGAACACCATCCTTCAGAACTCTGCACACAATGCAGAAGAGACATCTCTGCTTAACTGTTCTGGTATTTCACAACTGTTATCTCTAGGAATGTGTATGAGGAAATGCATACATGGCAAAGATTTCCTTCAAATGCTGAGGGCAAATGAAAAATGGAAGATATTCATAGCAAACTAAATACTGGGGTCATTTGGTTCCAAAGTGGGAGGGAGAGAGACATGTGGATTTGTCTACAAAAATTCTCTGCACTTCAGGCCAATAGTCAAATTGTGCTGTTGGCATAGAGGATGTCCAAATAGCTCCATAGTTATTCTTGATTGGGGTGACTCATTTGGGGGCACTTGGAAGGATGGGAAGGAAAAAAAATGATTTTTTTTTTTTTGGCCAGGTTTATCTAATTCTGATTTGTGAGTTTGTGGAAATCAGTCTGATACCATTAAGACATTTTATGTGGATTTTATGATTTTCAAAACCTTATTAAAAACACTATAATGTCTATTTTTAAAATCTTATGAGTAAGAAAATAGATAAAACATTGTGTGCTGATAATTTTGAGAGCTGAGTGGATGTTTGCTATTGCTTTGATCTGAATGTGTGGATAGCCCTCCCCCCCCTCAAGATGGTGGCATTAGGAGGTGATTAAGTCCTGAGGATAGAGTCCTCATGAATGGGGTTAGTGACCTTATGAAAGATCTCAGGGGTCAAGCAAGCCCCTTCCTCTCTGTGAGGATGTGGTGAGATAGTGCTATCTGTGAACCAGGAAGTGAATCCTTAGGGGACACCAGAACTCCCAGTAGCTTGATTTTGGACTTGCAGCCTCCAGAACTTGAGAAATATTTGTTGTTTATAAGCCTCCCATTTTATAGCATTTGTTTAGTTGCCCAAAGACCATTATAATGTTCTGTCTACACGTGTAGAAGATGAAAACAACATAAACATTTCTAAATTGAGTGAATTTAGGAACTTAAATCATTATCCAGTTATCAAGTGAAGTGCCCATGTATGCTGCAGGTGACTCTGAGGGGAACTTTTGAGGCATCTCCCTTTCTGGGGCAAGTCCCCATTTTACAGAATGGGCTCCACCCCAGAGAAACCAGAGCCCTGTGATGTAGCTGAAATGAAACCCTGTATCTATGTTTCACTAATTTCATTCCTTACAGCATGTGCCCAGCATTTGTGGAAGAAGTTGAATTATCCATTCTTCATTTCCATTTGTGGCAAGGCTTTTCCTCTACAAAGACCTTGGGAATTGGAATTTTGTCATAGTCATTTCCTGACGCTCCCCATGGCCATAGGCAAAAGCACTAGGATTAGGTTTGGGCTCCGCTGAAAAGAATTTTTTCAGGTCCCAACATGCTGCAAATCTTGACATGGAATTTTCCTTAGGGCCCTTCCACACACCAAGACCCACTAATTCGTACTAGCTTCTCTTCATTTGGCCCTGAACAAAAGCGATATGGGTGGAAATTTGGATCTCTGGGAGAAAAATTCTAAAGATGTTCTATTTGTCTCATTGGACAACTCAGTATACTTTACCCACTGGAAGTGAGTTAGAAACTTGGGTTTTTATGAACAAATAGACCTGCCATGGGATAAGCTTATCTTTGTTGTCAGCTATACAGAAAATCTTCCTTTTGTAACAAAATATGTCTTGTCTTTGGGAAACCCATAGGATAGGGTCAGGATGTGGCTGACCCCATTTCAGGCCCTGATGCTATGCAGTGCCCAGATCACAAGAAGTAAATGAATGGATGGATGAAATCTCGGCTACAGTGATGATTCACTAACGAGTACGTATCCCGACATTTCTCAAAGTTTATTTCAGCATCCTTTTACACTTTATTAAGGACTCCAAAGAGCTACCTTTCATGGCAGCAAGCCATCTTTTCTGCTGTATGGGAAGAGCCTGCCCAAGAATGAAACCAATGCTAAGGAAAACAGCCAAGAGAACCCAGACCACATGACTGGAACACTTGGAACAGGCCTGCAATAAAACCTACTTCTCATTTATATGAGCCCATAATGTCTTTTGCTGTCTAAAACAGACTCATGTTGCATTATTGGTTATTGTTTGTATTTCCTCATTGTGCCGCTCACTTCCTCTCAGAGCATTAACAGTGGATCCACATGGCTGTGGAACTTAGAGTTGGGCAGGCTTTAAAGACTCCACTCTGGGCTACCTGACATCAGAAACCTGAGAAATTTTTAAGACAACATGTTTTTGAGATGTCATGGTCCAGGAAGGAAAGATTTTGAGCCATGATGGATGTAGACCTCACAGATGTAAGAATGGATAGACTCGGGAAGAGAGCTCCTGCCAAGCTACATGAAAGTTTACAAGGCCTCACATTGAGTGGTTAGGGCACAAAGATAGACGCTTCTGAGCAAGCCTGCCTCCATTCCCTGGAAGACCCTGTTGGCTGGAATCCTTGACAAATTCCAATCACACCTGTGACCCAGAAGAGAGTGTTAATGTTCTGACTAAAAGAGCCACACGTGAGTCCTTTTGGAGAATCAGAATGACATTGGCAGTCTCGGAAGTCTCCAAAATTAGTTACTTGGGAAAACAATTTTAAACTTCCTCACTACCCAACACCTTGTGACTTGTAGTTGATGAGTCAGAAGTGAGGAAAAAAGGAGGTGAATCTATCAGCAAAACTGGCCAAAAAAACCTCAAGTGAGTCTGAGGTAGACCAACAAACACAGAAGTGATGTGCATGTGATCGATAGTTATTAAAACTGGACCTCTGAAGCCGGGCGCAGTGGCGCAAGCCTGTAATCCCAGCACTTAGGCTGAGACAGGAGAATCGAGAGTTCAAAGCCAGCCTCAGCAACGGCGAGATGCTAAGCAACTCAGGGAGAGCCTGTCTCTACATAAAACACAAGATAGGGCTGGGGATGTGGCTCAGTGATCGAGTGCCCCTGAGTTCAATCTCCAGTACCAAAAAAAAAAAAAAAAATCTCTGAGGCAGAAAGCCTGACTCTCCCCTAAGCAATAAAGCTCCTGGTTTAGCCAGGCTTATGGCCATCCAGACAGACTACATTTCCCAGCCTCCCTTGCAACAGGGCACAGTCATGTGACTAGATACCAAGGAACTTAAGCAAAATGTTGCATTCAACTTCCAGAATGTCATGAAAGACAACCTTTCCTCCTCCCTGTCAACTGCAATTTGGATGTAATATTGAGACTGAAGCAGCCATTTAATACTATGAATAGGCCCATTAAGGAGGACAGGAAAGGGTGCAGAGTCCCTGAGGACTAGAGCCATCATCGGCTGCCAACCTCTGGCCTTGTATGCAGGAGGAAAAACTTCCTCTTAACCACTGGAATTATTGACATATTGAGTTTTTCATAGCATGCCATCAAACCTGACCAAATCTGATAAAACTGATTCAATAGACCAATGCTCTGCAAGTATGGATCAGCAAATTCCTTGAACCCAAGTAGGAGACCCTCCCAGACTCAGGTTCGGTTCTGGGGTGGGCAACATTCCATAAAGTGTTCCAGTGGAGAGGACCCAGTTGCTCAGCCCCTTGTCCTTTGTCACTTAGTAGACCCCAGAGGTGGTGAGTTCAGTTCTGCAAAGAGGGGACTACAGATAGATTACTTTCTTTGGTTGTGGCACTGAGTAGCTCTGAGTAGCTGCTTGCTCTGGGACTTACTTTTCTTCCCATCCAAAAACTTTAATCTTTTTTTAAAATATTTTTTTTAGTTGTAGACAGATACAATATCTTTATTTTTATGTGGTGCTGAGGATTGAACCCAGTACCTCACACATGTGAAGCAAGCACTCTACCTCTGAGCCACAACCCCAGCCCCCAAAACTCTAATCTTGAAAGAGGAGGCAATTAAATGCTAAAACTTACATGTTGCATGCTTGCCCTTGGGGGATACGCTTTCCTGGGTACCAGCATTTGTAAGAAGAGACTCTGATGCTTGTTGGTACCGCCAGGGGCATCTGGAGAAACTACCCACACACACATGTACCTAGTAAACAAAGAAAGGGGGATGTTAGCCCTGTGTTGTCAAACTTGCATGTGCTTCAGAATCACCTGGAAAGATGGTTAAAGAACACTGCTGGGCTCCCATGCTCGAAATTTGAGTTTCAGAGTGTCAGGGCTGGAACATGCACATTTCTTTTTTTTTTTTTTTTTTTTTTTTAGCTGTAAGTGGACTTTTGTTTCTTTATATGCAGTGCTGAGAATTGAACCTCAGTGCCTCACACATGCTAGGCAAGCACACTACCACTGAGCCACGACCCCAGCCCCTAACAAGCTCATTTCTAAAAATTTGTATGAACTCCATTTTGAGAACCCCTAAATTCCACTATAAATAGAAATAAACAGGAAGCTCCTTTTGCTGTTGATCTTCTCTTTGACCATGGGAAAAATGTGAGCAGACATAAATAATGAACATATACCAATGCACTCTACCCGGCAGTGGAATTGAAGGAGAAAATATGAAGGAAAAAAAAATCCTGCAGGATGCATCTCACTGTAGAAAATAGAAAAAGTGTCCTTTCAAGGAGTTTCTGCAGAGCTGCCGTGCCAGACTGGGGAAGGCGTGGTCAGGACGAAGCTCAGTCTGTGCTATGCTACAGTAAAAATGGGTGGAAAACAACTCATTTTTTAAAATGGCATGCTTCCATGAATCTCCTTCCCATTGAGAACTGAATTATTGTGAATCCATGTTTTGGCAGAAGCGAACACAAATCCTTGCACCAATTGTAACTTATAAGCCTCAAACTTAACTAAATTCAACCATCTGTGTGTATTATGGTTGGATCTAACATGCTGGTGAATGGTCTTCATTTGATCGCCCTACAAGTTTGCTAGTAGCACAGAGAGTGTGGATGGATGACTTTAAATTTTTTAAAAATCAGAATAAAGAAGAGCCATTTGAATAATTGTAAATTTTTATTAGCATCTCACTAGTTCAAGCAATATAGCAGTACTGTTCAATATTTTCTTTTTCTTTAAAACAGAATTCTTGCCAGGATTATTATATTTTGTTCTCATATCTCGTTGTAACTCAAGATGAAAAATATTTGGAAGATTTATTCAAAAATGTTGGTCTCAGTAAACCAATAATTTGAAGTTCTTTTTTCTTTCTCATGGGAAGTCAGGTAAGACTTCTGCGTTCATCTTACATCAAAAAGAGTTCCCATTTCCAGGAGTATTTTGGACAAAGTATTCAGAAAACTAATCTTTTTGTGTACCTTGATGTGATTGATATAATTTTTAAAATACTTTAGGTGCATGATCAACTTGGTGGAAAACTAAGGGGGTTATTTGCAGGTCAGATGATAAATGCAGAGAGGCAAGTCAGAATTTGAGTTGTCATCTATCCCTGGGTATCTGCTGGTACCTTGTCACTTGAGACTCTGTTAATAGACTGTGAACATATGGACTAGAAACAAAGCCTGAAGCAAAACAGTGATGTCATAGGTTGCACCATGTCCCCCCACATTTTATATGCTGAAAGCCAGGCCCCCAGTTCATCAGAATATGACTTTATTTGGAAATAGTGTGGTCGGTACAGATGTAATTAAGATGAGGTCATCATCCAATGCAGCTGGTGTGCTTATGAAAAGGGGAAGTGTGGACCCAGATGAACACTGTGAAGATGAAAGCAGAGATCAGGAAGATGATCCTACAAACCCAGAACCACCAAAGATCACCACAACCACCAGGACCCAGGAGAAAAGCCTAGGACAGTGTCTCCCACATGGCCCTCAGAAGGAACCAACCTCACCAACATCTTGATCTTGGACTTCTGCCTCCAGAACTGGGCTGTTCAAGTACCGGGTGTGTGGTACTTTGTTACAATAGCCCTAGGAACCAGTACAGGGGAGGAAATTGGAATGGGCCCTGGGCCAAAGCCTGGACAAAGAGCAGCATGCTCAAGGGTGATCTGGAGGAGAAGGGCGATCTGTTCATCACTCTGAGATGAACATTTGTTTTTGAATGACCCTATCCAGGTTGATTGTGTTTCCAAGCATCTGGCAAAAGTAAATGCAAATTCTTCCAAACGGACACACTTTATTTTAAACCCAGACCTCAAAGAAAAGTCCCACAGGTAAATAAATTCCCAAGAAACATGAGCCCCTGGTTAAAAATCACCAAACACACAAGGAACCAAGAATGAGTTGATAGAAACACCGACATGCTAAAACAACTGCAGAGAACAGATGAAATTTTTACATACCAAAAAAAGGGCATTTAATATGATTTCAGGAAAAAGTCATTGGAAATATGAAGAGGAACCTGGAACTTTTGAATTTGATCAGGCAACTTTGAAAGAGGACCAAAACCACTTCATAAATGAAAAAGATAATCATCAAATGAATGGTTTAAACACAGCAGGTGAGTTACAGCAGAATCAGTGACCTGGATGAGAGGTTTAAAGAAAATAAGTTGAACCCAGATACGAAAAATACGAAGAGATGTGTTGGGCATTGTGACATGGCCTAAAAGACACTAACTGAGTTCTAGATAGAGGAATTAGTGGCAGGGCAATATGGAGATTGGCAGAGAATGTTCCTGATTTGTTGAAACATTTCTCAGATTTAAGAAGACAGATGCAATTAAATAGAAAAGCAACACAACCCTACAAACCCCATAGTAAAATCAAATAACTCCATTTCCAAAGATCCAAATATAGGAAAGCATAGATGAAACTAACACTATTTGCAGAATATACAATTGTCTATTTTTTAAAACCTGAAAAATCACAACAAAAAAGACTAAAATTAACTGACCAGAGACTAAATCAAAACACACATTTCCACAGCTTTGCCATGTTCCAGACATAAACAATTAGAAACTCATTCTTAGAAGTTTCTATGCACCATAGCAACAAACACGATAGAGGATCCAGAAATAACCCTAACAAGATAAAGATGTGACCTTTTGTAGAAGCTATAAAATTTCCTGATGAACATTTAAAAAGCTGGAAAAATTAATACCATGCTCTTTGATAAAAAGTCTCAATATTATAAATTTTGTTTTCCCAAAATTATAAAGTTGGAAACAACCCTAAATGTTTCGACAGGATTTTCTTGTAACTTAACACATTCTAAAATTCATAAAGTAACTGCACAAAATTCGCCATGCCAATTTTGAAAACAAAATTTTACCCTATTAAATTTTAAAATATCATAAATGTATTACACAGGCATCACAATTAAAAGCTTGTATTTTTATTCCAATAAGTGGATAAATAGAAAATCAGTCGAGGATAGAATAGGTATCAGAAATGAACACCTATATGTTGAAATTTAATTCACGATAAAGTTGGCACTTCAAGCCATCAGATCATTACTAAATAAGTTTAGACTTTCCATTTTGAAAAACTAGATTTGGTGCTTTACACCTTTAACACAGGTTAATCCTAATTAAACATACACATAAAAAATTCAAATATGAAGTCCATCTGTAATGACTTGCCTATATGTGGAACATTTTTAGTCAAACCCAAAAACTAAGTTATAAGGGGAAAAATATCAAAATTTGTTATTTTAATGGAAAAAGTCTTATGTAATAATAAGAAAGACAGTTTTATAGAAAGAAGGGTGTAAAAGGCAGTTGAGGACAAGATTGGCCAATAAATACTAGAAGAGATACTTGGACTCAGTAAGAATCAAATTCAAATTTAAAAATTGAGGTGATTTCCAAGGGATGCTAAGGCTTAAAAGTGATGAGTCGGAGCCGGGCGCAGTGGAGCACACCTGTAATCCCAGCACTTTGGGAGGCTGAGACTGGAGAATCGCGAGTTCAAAACCAGCCTCAGCAACAGCGAGGCACTAAGCAACTCGGTGAGACCCTGTCTGTACATAAAACACAAAATAAGGCTGGGGATGTGACTCAGTGATCGAGCGCCCCTGAGTTCAATCCCTGGTACAAAAAAAAAAAACAATGGTTAAGAAGATAGGACAGGTAGGAGTCACTAGTAAATACATGCACTTTGGAAGGGCAATTGGTCTTTAATGGTATTTTTAATGCTCACACCCTCCTGCCTAGCAAGTCCACCTCCTGGTATCTGTCCTCAAGTACCCTGCATGTGTGCAGAGGCATGCACAAGGAGCCTTATTGCAGCATTGTTTATAATAGTCCAGGCACAAAAGCAAGCCTGGAAGCATCCCAGATGTCCATCAGCAGAAAATCAATTGTGTCAACTATGATATCTCCATTCCACAAAATACTTTTAAAAATAATGAGTCTAGTCTATCTGCTCTAACATGGAAATCACATTTAGTGGGACAGGGAGAGAAAGAGCTATTTGAAGACCTCACGTTATTTACATAAAGATATGTGCTAATACAGTAGTACATTTTCAAGATAGGAAAGAAAGTACATGGAAAAGGTCTACACAAATACCATTTCCCTTTGGGAGTGTACTAAAACAGTGTGGAGGGGAGGCTGATGAAGTAAGTCAAATGGTTTGTAATTTTTTCATTTGTATAAGTAGAACGTATAAATGAATGTGGAATTTGTCCTCTTTATTGCAAGAAAATGCTAAAGAGCTAAATTAGTTTTATTTTTGTCTGCAACAAAGCATTTTGCAATGGAACCTTCCAATCATGTACTGCCTAGGTCCTGAACAAAGTTCAGTTTACCAAGATTCTATTTGCAAACATCATCTTTCATCTATTTTTGCTGTGTAAAGCAAAGCATATCTGCTCTTTGGGAAATGGTGAAGAGGCAGCCAATCTAGACTTAATACAAAGTTGTGGTCCTATTTACAGGTGTTAATATTCTAATCTGTATCCACCTTCTGCTCTCCATCTATGAGACCAGGCTTGGGAACCAGGCAGAATTCTGCAGATGATCAACTTTGGCACCTCAGAAAAATTACCTAAGGATCAGATTCGACATTTCCAAAAATCAGGATAGCACATATTTCACAGTGTTGCTGCACAAAATAAGACATTAAAAGTGAAATTACTTAATATCTGATAAACATTAGTTTCTGTACTATAGTTATTGAGATTCCTTACAAAGTCAAGCCTGCTATTTAACAGTTTTGCGAACTCAACCAAGAAATGGAAACTTTTGTGTCTGTTTTCTCCTCTGTGAAATGGGAATAATAGAACACGCTCCACATGTGCGCGGTAGTAGTTTCCTGTCAATCCTTCTCTCCTCCTCTCCCAGTGCCTCTGCACTTCCCATCTTGCTCGGCAGGTGGCGCAGTTGAATCGCGCAGTGAACCTCCACACAGCTGGAGTCACATCCCAGGAGACTGAGGCAATGCTGCTTTAATTCAACACAAATCTGCATTTCTTCTGGAAGGTTAGACTATAAGGGCAGCGATTCTGGCAGAAGGCAGCAATGGCACAGTCACAAAATAGAAGCTTCGGGTAAAGCCCAAGATTCCTGCCCCGCAGTGAGGCAGTCTGGCAATGCAGCCAGACACCTGTTGATTTCTTGCAGGGCCGTGCTTTAGGACCCAAGTACCTGTCCAGTTAACATTCTCTCTTTTAAGAAGACCATGCTAATTGCCCAGGTTTAGTAAAGATCTTTCAGTTTTTGAAATCCTGGAGAATGTGTTGGCTTTCCTTTTTTTTTTTTTTTTTTTTTGTTCTAGGTGAAGCATTATTTTTTTTTAAGTTGTAGATGGACACAATATCTTTTATTTATTTTTATGTGGTGCTGAGGATCGAACCCAGTGCCTCACGCATGCAAGGCAAGCGCTCTACCACTGAGTTACAATCCCAACCCTGGGTGAAGCATTATAGATGTTCTAGGTTGGACACAAGACTGGAATATGATATTCCCAGGCAGCATTTTTACAGTGCCCTTTCCAACCCAGTCCTCAATTATATAGCTTTGATCTAGCACCCATCCTTCCAGAATTCAGCAAACATCACCCCATCTGCTTCAGGAGGCTGGGGTAGCACTGGACCAACATAACAGGAGAAGGACTGAGGTCCAGCACCTGCCTAACAGCAGGATGTGGAACATTTGAGCAGTCACTGCTATGTGCCAGGCCAGAGCTTCCAGCAGTAATATTCCAGAATACAATTTCCATATTTTCCAGCCAAATTGCTGGAGGCTGCAAGTTTAATTTAAATAGCACTTGGGGGGGGGGTTGTGGCTCAGTAGCAGAGCGCTTGCCTCGCACATGTGAAGCACTGGGTTCAATTTTCGGCACCACATGAAAATAAAGAGATTGTGTCCATCTATAACTAAAAAAATTTTTAAAAATAAATAGCACTTCTCAACCTAATGCCCCCTGTATCCTGAAATGTGCATATACAACAACTTGCTCACATGCAATACTCTAATCACTGTAATGTGCTAAAAGTAATAAGAATAAATGAGAGCAAAGTTGTTATAATATGTGTTGCAACATGTAAATGCTCAGACATAACTATGCTGGAAGACATCAGGAAGTGGTCTGCTGTTAATACCTGTTCCTAGCATCACCCTAAATGTGAAGGACACAAACACAGACTAAGTGTTGGAGACCCACAGACCATGAGCTGCATGGTGTAGGTGAGTAACTCAGGAAAATTCCAACTGGCTGTAAGTATAATCATTCCTGATTTCGCATACAATTATTGTAGGTTAAAGCCTTAAAATGGCAGTTTTGTTTATATGAAAAATAGGTTCTAGGCTCCCTGTCCTTGGGCCAACAACCCCTCTTCCACAGACACACACACACCCCTACCCCTATGAGGCAATGCTGCTGCTGTGGAGAACTGCTAGTAGAGAGCCAGGGAGGGCTGCAGGGGAGGGGAGGACCTTCAGATGCCTTCCAGAATTCTTAAAGTATCAGGTTCTCCAGGTGTTTACCCAAAACCTCTCTCACTGCAAAATCCAAGACCTTGGTACACCTGGCACCAGGCTTGAAAACAGACCTATTGCTTTGTGGGTCTGCATTAGGCTCTTGGAGGAAGTTATCTTAGACCTGGGATAGGCCAATACTTCCACACAGCAAATTAGCCTGGAAAACTCAGGCACCAAGGTTCATGCCCTGAGCCACCCTCCTCCACAGCCCATCTGGACAGGCTACCAAAGAAAGGCCTGGAAGCCAGACCCACACAGATCTCCATGCCACAGAGCTGGCTTAGCTCTGCACCAGAGGATTATTTAGTAATTAGGAATATCCGTGGGCTGCTCACTAGTTAACCAAGTATCTTGGCTACTTGGCAGTTAATTCACAATGTTCTTTATCCTTGTAAAACAACAATGGTTTAGTTAGTTGCAAAGCTGCCTTTTTCTTTCCTCTGTTTTCATATTTTGGGGTTATCATATTTTTATATTAATATATATGCCGTTAGTTAAAACAGGATTCCAGTTTCCTGATTTAGTTCCATAGTCCATACTAAAGAACTGAGGTTTTGTTTGTGTTTAAGAACATTGGAAGGGGCTATTCTATTCTATTTGGTTTCTGGTAATGGGGATTATCCCAGGGGCACTTTATCTGTTTTTATTTTGAGACAGTCTCAGTAAGTTGCTGAGGGCCTTGCTAAATTGTTGAGACTGGCCTCAAATTTGCAATCCTCCTGCCTCAGCCTCAGTTGCTGGGATTACAGGCATGTGCCACTGTGCCTGGCTGGATGGGGCTACTCTGGAGGCTGAGGCAGGAGTATTGTTCCAAGCCTGCCTGAGTAACAGAGCATGACCCTGTGTCCGAGAAAGAAAAGACAGCTGAGAGGTTTCAGCTGAACTGTCTCTGAACAGTTCCCACTACAAAGGATGAAGGTGCAGGCTTCACAGGATGGGTTTCACGTGGGTTCTCATCTTAGGAAATCTGGAAACTTTACTGCTGCTTTGGTTCAGTCTTTATTACTTTTTCTACATCATTATTTTTTTCATTTTGTGTGCTGCTAGTTGGAAGTCTTCCTAGAAGCAGATGCACAGATTCAACATGCCCAGATTCTAATAGAAGGCCTGTGAGAAAACGTGGGGAAGGAGTCAAACAGAGCTGCCACACCATGCAGGAGTATCCCTGAATATGTTAGTGTAATGATGGAGCCAAGTGAACGTGGACCAGACCCACAAAACGTGAGTACGTTAGGAAGACTCCTGCTGCCCAGTTCTTTGAAGCAGCCTGGTACAAACAAGTAGTCCTAAAATATATCTATGACTGAATCAAAGGTAGTTGAGATTGCTGTGAATGTTTAGGAGAAAATAATTAAAATTTCATATAATTCTATATTTTTATTGTGTTGCAGTGTTTGGACAGTTTAAAGGAAAAAAACTGGAAATCATTGTTGTTGCATTAAGGATGTTATTTGTGCAAAACGCTTGATGAAGAGCTCCAACTGATGGATCCTGTGCATAGGAAAGATGACAGCTTAGATCTCAAGGTTGGGGTCAATATGTATTCCTGTGCTTTAAGCTAAAGGAAAATGGTTGCCTCTTTTAAAAGTCCGTGATTGGATGGACTTTCTTATTTAACCAGCCAAATGCTCTCCTGAACACTAAAGGCATCTAGATTTTTTAAATACAGTTCAACTTCATTTTTTGCTAATATTTAAATGTGGGATGATAATGGGAAAAAGATGTTCCTGGGATGGAGGGAGTATAGGAGAGTCAGTTTAGTGTTAGGATTGGGTCCTTTCATTCAAGAAACGTTTTCTGAATCACAGCCAGAGAGCTTTTCTACTGTCATCTATGTACTCTACCAAAGATGCTAGGAAGTGTTCAGTGATCGCCTGCATGACATTTCAGCTGTTTCTGAAGAAACAAGTAAGTTTTGATCTGTGGGATCCACCTCCAACCCCAAGCTATTTCTTGAGGTTAATTCAAGAGGGAACAATACAGAGGGAACAATGAGGAGTTGGCCTGCAAACCCTTATAACTAAACTTCATGAGCACACGCTAGCGACCCTTCCAATGTGGAGGGAGGATGTTATGGGCCTCTTTAAAATTTTAACTACTGTAACATTCGATCATAATTCTCTTTCCTCATTTGAGGCACGGTAATAGAAACGTTAAATCAGCAAGCGAATAAGATTTGTGGACAAGTCAGATTTCTCACAGGGATTGGGCGGAGGTGTGGTCACTCCCCTTTGCTGTGCTGTGTTATAGGGTATCTTTTACAACCTTGTCCCACCCCATGTGATCTCCCCCAGGCTGAGGCAGGTATCTTTGAATCTCCAGCATTAGGACAGTGGTACCTGACACAATAAATGTTGTGAATTGATGGATCATTTGAACAAATGTCCTGATTCTATCCAAAAGGACAAAAAATAGATTTGTGCAGAATAGATTCAAAATATCAAACATTATCTCATACTTAATTCAGCCCATGGCTTACACGACAGCTATGGCAGCTCACACCATGGTGCAGGCACACCACTGTAAACAGCCTCCAGGCATGGAAAATCAGACCTTCCAACCCAGAAAGAGAAAGCCAAGGAAAGGAGAGGATGATGAAATAAAAAGAATGTATCCCCATGGTAAACATGTGCTGACCCCCCAAATCTCAAGACCGAGGAGCCCCTCTTGAAACTTCAGAAAGGCAAATAGGGCAATTGAAAGAATGACTGTTTTCCTGGATCTAGAAGACTCGTGAAATGCATTGGTTAAAGGCAGACAGTGGTTCCCAAATGTTATTGGCTATCAGAACTGTCTGCAGAACACCCTGGGTCCTTCCCCAGAGATTCCAGAGTGTAGGGTGCTAAAGGCGTGGGGGGGCGGGGTCTGGAAAGCCATACTGGAGCAAGCTCCAGGTAGCTGATGTTGATGGATACAGAAACATGTTTGGACTACCCTATCCTGAAATGGTTAAAGGTGAAAGCGAAGTTTCTTCCAAGATTTTAGATTAATAAATAAAAGGTAGACCCAGTGGATTCTTCTTTAAATTTTTATTATGAACACTGTCAAACGCACAAAAAAGTAGAAAGACAGACATAAAAACCCATGGACAGCACCGCTCAACTTCAAAAATTATCATTTTGCCAATCTTTTTTTCATTTACCTTCACATAACCTGTTTCCCTTTTACTTCTGAACTATTTTAAAGCCTATTTCAGACATATCATTGGATCTGTGAATACTCCAGTATTTTTCTTTTCTTTTGGTACCAGAGATTGAACCCAGGGGCACTTAACCACTGAGCCTCATCTCCAGCCTTTTTTTATTTTGAGACAGATATCACCAAGTTGCTTAGCACCTTACTTAGTTGCTGAGGCTGGCTTTGAACTTGTGATCCTCCTACCTCAGCTTCCTGAGTCCTTGGATTACAGGCAATGCCACCACACCCAGCCAGTATTTGTTTTGACAGTGAAGCACTCTTTTAAAATGTATTTACTTATTGAGGAAAGCTAAGATGTTTGAAATAAATTTCCTTCTTTAAATAACACATACGTTTATTTCAGATGTAAAAGCAATGTTACATTGACAAGTATAATTGAAAAGTGTAATTTTTTTTTTTTGGTACCAGGATTGAACTCAGGGACTCAGGGGCACTCGACCACTGAGCCACATCCCCAGCCCTATTTTGTGTTTTATGTAGAGACAGGGTCCCACTGAGTTGCTTAGCACCTTGCCATTGCTGAGGCTGGCTTTGAACTCGTGATTCTCCAGTCTCAGCCTCCCAAAGTGCTGGGATTACAGGCGTGTGCCACCGCGCCCAGCTGGCAAGTGTAATTCTTAACTGCACCATGTAAATAAACTTAGCCATTTAAGTATCTTTAACATTATTCCCTCCAAAAACCAAGGAAACTTTTCTTCTCCACCACCACACACCACAGTTTTCCAACAGTTCCCTTTTGGGAGGAGTTTTGATTAATGGGCAAACTGCTTTGGAGATATTTCAGATCTCCTTCCCCAAAGCAACACTAATCTAGACAAATTATATTTTTAGTAGATTTCTCTACAAACTCTTTTCTTTATAACCTCAATGCAAATACTATACAGTATGATTTTAAGCCTATTTTCACCATAGTAAAAACAATTTGTCCTGAAAAATCTGGTGGATATATCCTGTGATCTTCTAGTTAAAAGAATTACTATTTTTCCCCAAAGATTGTTTCATCATCTATCAAAATAATCAAATCAACATAGGACATTACTGTAGTCATCACTGACTCAGGCATGTGAACTGGTGCCAAGTTTCTACCACTCTACATCTTCCTCTGCCCTAAGTGAGTGGGATTATTTAACACAAGTTCTGTGTGGAACAATTAACTCTTTACAAACACTTAGGCTTTAGGTTAAGTCACTGACTAGTATGGAAAAAGAAGAATGATAGGGAGTTTGAATTGCACACTCAATATAAACTGTAATACTTTTCCATGTTTAAATAGCTTGTACCTAGTTGTCATGGGGCTACTATTCAGTTTTTAATAACCACATTTAGGGGGACATTCCATGGGGCTGGTTTATCCAAGTGAAATGGTTATAGAGGCAGTGTCATCTCAGAAAATTCAGTTATGTATAAAAATCTATTTTGATATCTGGAAGTTTACCAAAAGGCCGAATTCTTTACACTAAAGATGCTTTCTGTAACTCAGGCACTCCTCTCTTGGCAAGAGCAGGCTGCAGTTTATCCGTGAAGGTCAAGGTACCTAATGCTAAAGTCTCCTAAACTGACATTTGGATTAAGGAATAATAACAAAGAAGCCAATGTGGTTTTTCTGTCTTAAGATTAGAACCCTGTAAGTGCTTTCATCAGCCTTCTTCCTCTCTTAGATTTTTCCTGGTACTCAGTTAAGACTGTAGAAGTCTATTTTACTTTATACTATCACATTTTCAAATAAAAACTTAAGCTTATAAAGTGTTTATAGACATTCCATAAAATAATTTCATCATTTAACCTATTTGGAGATGAGATTTGTACCCGATGAGACTTTATACCAGAATTGTACAAAAGAGTTTAAATATTGCTAGGCATGGTGGCACATGCCTGTAATCCCAGCAGCTTGGGAGGCTGAGGCAGGAGGATCATGAGTTCAAAGCCAGCCTCAGCAGAAGCAAGGCGCTAAGCAACTCAATGAGATCTAAATAAAATACAAAACAAGGCTGGGGATGTGGCTCAGGGGTCGAGTGCACCTGAGTTCAATCCCCAATATCCCCCCCCAAAAAAGAGTTTAAACATTATGAATCAAACTTTCTTTTAAAGTTAAATGGCAGAAAACTCAAGCCCAGCGCGTTGTCTTCATTTCTTGAGCCATCACTACTGACAATCTGAAAAATTCTAAATATTGAAGATGAGTCAATGGAGGAAGAACACAAATATTTCCAAAGTCTTTCATCTCATAAAACGTTCTCAATCTGTTCCAGCCACTCCCTACATGCCAGAAAATGATCTTGCAAAAACTAGTCCTGTCAGTAGAGGGGATCACAGTGATATTTGCATTATTAATCCTTTGTGCTTCTGCCTGTCCAAGAATAGAAGCAGTTTGTTTCACAGTTCCTCTTATGGATGTTTGGGCTAAATTTCTAAGCTAGGAATCTGGATTGATGGGTCCCCAGTTCTGACTGACTGGATGCTACTTTGACTTCGACTTCCCTGCTTTTAGGCCTTTGTTTGACCTGTGCCCCCCACTCCACCCACAATTTTGCTCTTCTTCCCCCATCTCACCAGAACCAAACAGTACTCACAGACCGGGACACATCCCTTCTACATAGAGCCCTCCAGCAACAAGTCACTGGGCTCTCTGACGTATGTTCCAATCTTGTGACTCATATGACAGAGATAGAAAACTTTCTGTGTTCTGTTTCCCAGTACATGCCTCTTGTCTCCAGGGGACTGAAGGTTCCCTGAAGCTGCCGTGGAGAAAGAGCCACACAGTCTCTCCCTGCCACCCACAGTGTGATCTGGACAGGGCTTTACCTCCCTGAGGCTCCCATCCATCAACTCTGCATAAAGAACAGAGCCTGTCATGAGGCTCCAAGAGGAGCAGTCACTAAAGCTGCACTAAAGCAGTCACTTGGCTGGACACATGGCATGGACCCTCTCTCCTTGCTGAGTGCATCTTCCCACTGGAAAGCTCTGGATGTGTCTTAACAAATCATGGGCATTTTACAATTGGTGGTTGACCAGATGGCAGGCTTGATGTAGCAGCCATCACCTGCATGTCTGTAAGCTTCCTCTCTGTTGTTCACTTCCATTGAGTTCAGTGCAGTCTTGGTGTATGCAATTTGAATGCAGCTGCCCTTTAAAGTGCTTCAGAAAAATTCCCCTCTGATTCAACACTGAAACATAAAGTTATTGTGTCCCCAAAAAGGCACAGGACTAAAACGGCTGGACATGGATTTGCTATTAGTAGAGCAAATATTTTTCAATGAGAATATGACCATAATTCTATATTCTCTAGCAAATTACTTTAAAAACCAAGAAAAACAGATATTCACAAGCAAGTAAACCTGAGCTAGTTATTTTTTTGGTTTACTGAGAGAGCAATTGCTTACCACACTCTAAGAAATGCAACAGAAAGTAGAAGAAAGGTGAAATCCCTCAGAATTGACTCAAGATATGTCAAAGCAATGAAGGGCCAGAGACACCGCTTCGTACTTTGCAAGGACTATTGTTAGACTGCATGGTGGCTTCATGGGTGCTGCTATTTCTGATTTAGTGATACTAATTAATGAGGGGGGGTCTTAAGTTCCAAAGCATCTTGAATTGATAAGGCATGGTACTTTCTTTCTTAAATAAAATTAGCCAAATGTGGGACTCATCTCTGTTCTGAGGCCACACTGTGTCCAATGAGCTTGGATAAGAGGCAGAGCTGTACAGGGTGCTTGCTGTCCAGAAGGAGTGGGGTGGTCAGGGGCTCTACCTTTGATCTGATGGCCTGGCCTTTCTTGATTCCTTGTCTTTGCAAGCCTCCACTGATCATCTGTCTCTGAGACTCCCTTTGGGGCTTGCAGGACCTCTTCCTGTGCTTTCCACCTCTGTGCTGATTAGGTCTGCCTGGTTCCATCCTCATAGTCTCACCAGGGCCTGAGCACTATGTGCACACCCCACTCATTCACCTCCTCCAGCGTAGACTCAGGCTGTTTCTCAAAGAGAGATCATGAGTTTTACTTCCTCATCTACATCCTCTTGTCTGGGCTTCTCACAACCCAGGGTTCACATGTGTGGGTGGCAGGCTTGAGAGGCGTCTAAGGGACAGTCCTGTGTGCCCATGCAATACAACCTCTCTGACCCTCTCCAATGAGTGGCCTGTGGTTTGGAACAAGATTCTTATATTTAGCATTCAAATAACTGTTTACGCCAAGACAAGAACAATAGTTGTCTGAATTTTCTGAATATAGGGCTGGCTAATTAGATGAATGTTCTGATTATTGGATAAATATCAGGTATACAATAACAGGAAAAAAACAAAAAAAACTGTACAGAGAACACTTTATTCTGAGCACAACTTAACACAGGATGTTACAGTTCTTTGTTCTAAATATCAGTTGTCTTCATGCAGTAGAGCTAAAACTCCAGGTTTAATAAAGAGGCCTGATTAATAGAATTCTAGGAAAACCAATGCTTCTAACCTGGGTTTTGGAGGAAATTTATCACAGTTTCATTGCATACTCCATGTGGCTTTCACTGGTTTCAAGATTTTTTCTTTTCTCTTGTCTTCTACTCTCTGGGGATTGAACTCAGAGGTGTTTTATCATGGAGCCACATCCCCAGTCCTTTTTATTTTTTATTTGAGATAGGGTCTTCCTAAGTTGCTTGAGGATTCTCACTCAATTGCTGAAGCTGGTCTTGAACTTGGAATCCTCCCATCTCAGCCTCCTGAGTTGCTGAGATGACAGGTCTGCACTGCCACATCTGGCTTGGTCACAAGCTTTCTATCTCCTCCAAGAGCAGTCAAAGGCTGAAAGGTCATTTTTCTTTACCTGATCTACAGGAAGCTGAACAAGCTGAGAATGGCCCATAATTCTCTCTTCTCTGAAGCCCATCATGGTCCTCAGAATTGAAGGCTGGGGACAGAATCTTCATGTGCATGGAGGAAATCCTGGATGCCAAATGATCATCCACAACTCTCCAGGTTCCACAGAACTTTAAGAGTGGTGGGTGGGGGAGGGCACAAGGAGCAGTCCCACGTTGAAATCGGCTTGCAATTCCAAGAGTGTGTGCCTGGCAGGTGGAGGGCAGCCTGAGGAAGCCCTGGGAGCGGCACTGGGTACTTTGCCCCATCACTGCTCATGGAAGGTTTTAAAAGAAGACCTTGGTGGAATTGGCTTCCCTGTGGAGGAGACTTGGGTGCACTGGGGTGATGGAAATGCTAAGAAAGCTAAGTATTCTGATTACAGCAGTGACTTGAGCTTCTGCCCCTTCTAGGAGGAAGAGGATGTGGCTGAGCGTGGCACGGGGAGCATTGATGCCCACGTGCAGAGTGGATGCTTGAGAATGAAACCACCCATAAAGCTGGGCACTGCACATGGGCCATGAGCACGGCAAGCATTTACTTTGGGTGACAGAGGTCCGGATTTGCTAAGTAAGTGTCATAGGTGAGTGAATGGCAGGGCTTGGAGGCAAGGAGGTTCCCTGGGAATCCTCAGTGCTCTGGGGGCATTTTGGAGTCAACAAAACCAATCTTGGTGAGATCTGATGTCTCAATATGGCAATATGAAAAACCACAAAGAGACATCAGCCTAAATCTCTTTTCAAATGAAGTTGGGCGACAAGGGGATTCCTGTTAGAAAGTTTCATGGTACTTTTGTGGCAAATTATAGATCCCACTTTAGAAACAAACAATACAGTTTGAACACACTGCTTTCTGCGACTAGAATAGCAGGCTGTCAGCCAGGCTTTGCCCTGGCCCAGCTAAGCCACCCACCTCCTCACGGAGCAGACAAATCACCCCCTGTGGTCTTGCTGCCCTGCCTCGACCCTTGAAAAACCTCCTTTTTTTCTTTCCTCCTTTCTTTCCTTTATGTACATTTAGTTCCCACAGGCTTCTTTTATCAATATTTCAATTGGTTGCTGCTGACCTATACTTGAATCCAAATATTTGCCCTATTCAGTGTGAATTGTCCATTCAGCCAAATGCTTGATTATGTCTGTGCTCTTTTGAGCAAACTGAATGGGCTACTTGACCATGTAATGCCGATATAACCTGGTCATTAGTAGTGTTTGTTAGAGTTGACCAGATACAGCAGAAAAGGAAGGGGGTAGGAGCAGGGGTTTGTGTCCAGTTTTCCTTCCGGTGTAGCTTCAGTCTAAGATGAATCAAATGGGTAAGGAATCGAAGGAGATGGATACTCTTTAAGGTTTACAATTTTACTTATTCTCCACAAAATTATCCTCTGGGAAATAAATATGGTATTTTTTTTAATGGTGACTGGCTTTCTTATTTTCATTGTTTAAGTCAGGAACGTGAAGTTCAATAAAGCAATTCACATCAAGTTCCCTTGATGAATGCTACCCCCACACTGACTGTATGGTATTTCTATGATCACATAGACCACTTATGAACTTCAAATGTCCCATGACTACACAACTTTTCTGTTGTTATCATTGCTATGTTGTTAACTACACTATGCTAAACTGTATTTTATACTGTTGGAGAGAAAAATCTTTCTCCATAACTGTTCATATTCAGTGACAGGGGCTCTGCAAATCCAAATGACAGAAGACATTAACAAAAGGGGAAAAACAACTTATTTGTACCTGCAGTGCTCTTGTGTGTGGGAAAACTCAGTGATGATTAACTGAAAGAGGTGGCTGAATTTGGAAGTGATATACCATTTTAACAAAGAATAATAAAGAGAAGAGAAGGGGTGAAACAAAGGAAAGGGGTTGGGGACTTCAGTGGGTGGGGCAAGTAAGTTATGGGACAGTTACTAAGAAAACTATGGTAATTAAGGGCCATTTAGTGAGGTTTGCTATGAAAATAAGCATCCTGGCAGGTGATAAGCACTGTCTCAGAGCAGCTCTCTTCCCCTTCTAAAAGAAGGAGACTCCTGGGTAACACGCATTGATATGGCACCTTTGCAAAGGAAGAGCTAATTGCCTTAAACTCAAAACAATCCTTATGCCAAAGCCACCTGTTTTGCAGTGGCATACTCTGATCTCTCTCACTACAACCAATATTTAGGGACCACCACCCACAACATACCCAGCACTGAGTTATATTGTGGAAATTCTTTCTGCAGAGTAAGAGTTCAAGTTTAAGTTCTTTCCAAGGAAGGAAACCATCCCAGGTCCAGGAGAGTTTTGCCAGGAACAAGAGTGGCTTTGAAGTAGAAGTTAATTTGGCCAATATGCCAGAGAAGAAGTGGTAATAAGAACTTACCTGTGTGTGTGTACTTGTCCTTGAGGTATCCCTAGCTTATCGGCAAAAGCAGACATAGACACCATGTAGCAAAGTTAGGAATGAAAATTTGGGGCAAAACATCAAATGTAGTAATTATAGACCAAATCCCCCCCCCAAAAAAAAAAAACATAAATAGAAGGAGCGCCCACCCTTTGGGAGCTTACAGTCTCTTAGGGAGATAATTTATGGATATAATTAGGTAGTATCCAAGTCAGACTATGCTTGAAGAAACCACAAGGTGATGTAATTCAGAGCTGGAAGAGGTCATGTCCAAGTGCACTGTGTAGCCTGTTTTCTAAAGCCTTACTCAAGGTACATGGCTTGGTGCTCATGTAAGCTCAAACCACGTGTACTTTAAATCTGTCTAAAGTTTACAAAAATCCTTAAGCGTTCTCCCACACCCTTTGGTCACCACTGGCTTTACTGCTCCACCTCTCTCTTACACTGATTGCAGTGTCCATCGTGTAAAAGAGGGGAGGGGTGGAGGGAAGTGTTCACTTATGAAGCGCTTGCTGTGTCCCAGCTATTGAACTAGGCACTTTCAAATTTGTTTCTAACTTAATTATGGAGAAGATTTTCACTCACTCCTTGGTTCTTTAGAAGTACAAAATCAAGGTGTTGGCTGGGCCAGCCTCCCTCTGAAGAATCCTTTGCCTCAAAATTCTAAATCCCTCTTCCCAGCCCTCTCCATTCACCTCCCTCTGGGCAGAGGAGGGACCCTGCATACCTCTACTGTGGTAGCATTTGGACCTACTGGTGCTTGTGGCTGAGCAGCCTTAGAGCTGCTTAGGCTGCCGGTATTACTTGATTCTTAGAATTATTTCTAACAACAGAGAGTGAAAGTCCCCTTTTGACTTTTCTCCAAGCTCATTTCCACTGATGAGCCTCCCCGCCTTCCAGGTCCTCTAACGCTGAGCCTGCACAGCCCGTGCACTGTCCTCTCCAGGGACCTTCATCACAGCCATCATCCCCCTGCCATTTGAAAGCATCCTCAGCCTTTCTTCCCCACCCCACCAACATATTTTCCTGCAAGGGGCACATGCTTCAGATAAAACTATATTGAAATCCAACTTTGCTATTCACATGCTGCGCAGCCTTGATAAATCCCTCAGCTTCTCTGAGCCTGTTTCAGCACATGTAAAAATGGGTATAACAATGTCTCCCAAGCTGCCAAGAAGACTAAGGAGGGAACTAATATGTCAAAGCATGCAGCCCAGTGTTCAGTGCAGAAGATGCACTTGCTGATGTTGGTTTTTCTCGTCTTTGCTTTCTGATGGCCGTGTATGTGTGTGTGTGTGTATATATATATATCATTAGAAGCAAGCATCTCAGGGGAAACCCAGGTGTTACTTTCAGCTCTGATTCATCCAAGACAAGGGGGAGAAAGGAGCCAGCATCTCTGAGGAGAGGAGCACTGCTCTGGAGTCCCAATCACCCACTCACTGTGCTGCATCCTAATTTACTGTGGCATAAAGTTTTAACCCTGCACCTCAGTGTGCTCTAAAAGAATATGATGATAATAGCAGGGACTTCATAGGACTTTTTGGAGAATTAAATCGAGAAAATATATGTCAACCTTATAGTTTAGTGCCTGGTGATAGTGTCCAATGCTTGATATGTCAGTCCTCCAAATATATAATTTCTCCTAATTTTTGAAATGTACATGCTATCTTCATTTTTCCAATAAGATATGACTTCCTGTTACTAGTGAGAAGGTTGCCTTGACATCTGGAGCTTTCTGTGGTCAAGAACACCACAGAATGAAACAGCCTATAGACACAGCATTAGGCGGGGGTGCAGAGGAAGTGGGGAGCTCAGAGGAGTGCTCAGAAAGATCTTTTTCTAACACATTTCCAGCAGTAACCAAGCTGGGTTTTTTAAAATATTTTTTTAGTTGTAAATGGACACAATATCTTTATTTATTTTTATGTGGTGCTGAGGATCGAACCCAGTGCTTCACACATGTGAGGTGAGCACTCTACCACTGAGCCATAACCCAGCCCCAGTAACCAAGCTGTTATTGCTCGAAGATCTTTGGAAGAAAAACAATTGTACAAACAAAAAATAAGTATTGCTTTAATAAGAAAATACTACACAATTATATAATGTATCACTGTATTACTAATAATCACAATGACCTAAGAGTAAGGTCCATTACTTGTAACAAGGTTAACTAATCATTTTTAAATATATCTGCACAGTGCCTATATGTGTATTCTAGAGGTGCCAAAACAAAGTACTATGAACTGGGTGATTTAAAGACAGAATCTGCTGTCTTGCAGTCCTGGAGGCTAGAAGTCCAAAATCAAGGTGTGGGCAGGGCCATGCTCCCTCCCAAGGCACTAGGAAAGGATCTGCACCAGGCCTCTCCTTGGGTCTCTGGTTTTCCAGCAGTCTTTGGTGTGCCTTGGCCTGTGCGTGTATCTCCCAGCTCCCCTGTGTATCTTCACCTTACCTTCATCCATGCACATCTGCTTCTGTTCCCAAATTTCCCCTTTTTATTAGAACATCATTACATTGAATTGTCCAATTCCTTTAGGACATTGTCTTCACTAATTACATCTGCAACACCCTTTTTCCCAAATAAGGTTGCAGTCCAACATGCTGGGGCTAGCACTTCAATATATTTTGTGGGGGAAGAGGAACAGGAGTCAACTCATAATGGCACCCATTTTCTACTGCCCTCCAAGCAGCCTAGAATCTAGATGGACTACATCGCCAGGACGTAATCCCCCTGGTGTAATAGTTTATTGGTATTACTGATGTGACAGCAGAAAGTTCTAAGAGGAAGTGCATAGATTCTGCACAAATTTTCTCCTTCAGTATCAAAGGCCCAAGGCCAAGTCTAACAGCTGTGCTCTGGAGTAAAAGAAAGGGGAGAGGAGCTTGCCATGGGGCACCTGTTGCAGACAGCACTGCACTGGAGCAGGCATGTTGTTCACATGGCTGTGTCCGTCACATCATGGAGGCAGGAAGGCTCTGAGCCAAGCCAGCTGCTGGGGTCCTGTTTTTTTTCAGTCACACGCACGCACTATACACAAGACAAAAAAGGTCACTCTGCTGCCTGAGGTAAAGGGATTCAGTAGCCATCACAAAAGAGACTTTCCCTGGGAAGATGGGAGCAGGTTCTGGGTTTCTCAGCTCTTCCAAAGCCTGAATGTGTTTTCTTGTTCTCAAGTCAAGCAAAAATTCTTTTTCCCCCCTTTGGTACTGAGGATTGAACCCAGGGGTGCTTAACGAATGAGCCACATCTCCAGTCCTTTTTAATATTTTATTTAGAGACAGGGTCTCACTGAGTTGCTCAGGGTCTTGCTAGATTGCTGAGGCTGACTTTGAACTCACGATCCTCCCGCCTCAGCCTCCTGAGCTGCTGGGATTACAGGCATGCGCCACCCGCCCGGCCAAGCAAAAAGTCTTGATAGAGAACACACAGTGGCCATTGCAGCAATGACAAAACCCAGCAAATTCTGACCAAAGGCTAGAAAAATATTGGCTCTCACTTTGACATAAGGTATCATTTGCTGAAATAGTGTCAAGGGAAGTATTTTGCCTTGCCGATGAAGAAAACAAAATTTTTTTGCAAATAATATGTTTGAGTTTGACAATGAAGAAGAGGTGGAATACATGCAGATTATCTAATGGGGTTTTAATGATTTTATATAAAAATTACACTTTTCCGGGCTGGGATTATAGCTCAGTGGTAGAGCACTTGCCTCACATGCGTGAGGCACTGGGTTCGATCCTCAGCACCACATAAGAATAAATAAAGATATCGTGTCCATCTACAACTTTAAAAAAATTAAAGAAAAGAAAGGAGACTTAAGTACAAGTGTTTTCTTTGCTATCAGTTTGTTGAGTAACCATCCTCATGTCCCGTCTCCTTTAAAAAAAAAAAAATACACTTTTCCCCTGTAAGCAACATTTTCTACAAGATCAGAGCTACTTGTATTCAATGTTTGTGGCCCAAATATAAACTTTGCTCAGAAATACTTAGTGTATTTTAAATGACATGCTTAGTAACTGATGGTTTTGAAATAATTATCCCCTAGATATTAAATGCATGAATTAATGCAAAAAATTTAGAAATTAATGTATCTTGGGGCTCTTTCAAGGTAGGTAGGTATTTATCTTGGTTTGAAAAATGATTAACAATGCCATCCTTTCCTGACTCTCTGTAACTGGTAAGTCACTGTTCACATATTTGCTTTTCCCATGTGTGATCTCATCACATCCTAACACAGGTTTATTATCTTCATTAAACAAGGAAGCCGGGTACGGTGGTGCATGCCTATAATCCCAGCACTTTGGGAGGCTGAGACAGGAGAATTTTGAGTTCAATGCCAGCCTCAGCAACGGAGAGGCACTAAGCAACTCAGTGAGACCCTGTCTCTACATAAAACACAAAATAGGGCTGGGGATGTGGCTCAGTGGTCAAGTGCCCCTGAGTTCAATCCTCAGTACCAAAAAAAAACAAGGAAACTAAGGCTGGGAGATTGGAGTGTCCCCTCACTGCAGAGAGTGGGCTTTTAAAGCAAAACTACCTGACTCCCGGGCCCAAACGCTCTCCATTGAGCCTCCATAACTGCCTTATTGGTTGGTTCTGGTCCTGAAAAAACAAGCGATATGGTTTTACTTGGTTTTTCTCCTCTTTTCTCCCCTCATCACTGGAAGCCTCTGTCTTGCCTTCAATAGTGTGGAAGATTATAAATAAATAAATTTCTGTCAGTCTTTTATATAAGGTGCCCCTTCTCTTCCCCAACTTGTGCTTAATGAAGGAACATTGGGTCCAGAAAGACCCACGCCATCTATTCATGATTCACCGACACTTCAGGAGCCGTGTGTTGTTTCATTTTATATAGTGTAACAGGTACTGCCACCGGCATGGCACTGCCTGGGAACGTTGATCGTCTTGAGGTTGACCCAGAGGTCAACACACTTGACCTCTGCATGTTACCAGAAAGCAGTTCTGCCTCCAAAAAATCAAAGTATTGTGTATAACCCATGCTTTTATTCTAAGGGCCTCTGGTCCTGCGTTGGCCACTCCCTCAGGCCCCTGAGCCTCTGCTTTGTCACCAGGCACCTGATCCCTAAGTCCCACCTCACAGGATTATTGTAGCACATGAGAAAAACTGAGGAAAGAGTTTAAGTCCCCACAGTACTGTGACTCCAACAGTGATAGTGGCTCAGAGCTCACCTCCCTGGGCCTGGTGAGGTGTTGTTATCAGCACCCACTCGCTTGGTCCCAGCACTTCAGGTTTTAGTTTTCCCTGGAAGCAGTGCTGTGCGTGGCACCCTTCAAAACTCGTGCTAGAAAGCACGGATAATAAATTATTAAGGGAACAAAGACTGAAAAGCTATTGCTCTGTGGGTAAATAGAACCCCACTGTGTATTAAACAAAAATTAAACCCCATTTTCTTTTTTATAGTTAAGTTGCCATCAATTCAAATACAGAGAACAAGGCCCTGGACATAGTTAATAGTCCGCAGACTGGCCAGCCCCAGCTCTGAAAGCATTTAAGCTTCCCTGAAGTGCTGCTTGTGCCCAATTATAACTCACTACTGACCATCTTCATAATTTAAATCTGTCCACCCCTCAGGGGGGAAAATTTTTTGCTAATCAAAGCCATGAATGCACCTTTTTCCTTTTGACAGCATTCAATTAAAGCTAAATGGTTGGTTTTGAATGAGTTACTGTGAAGAATAAAGGCATTAATGAGGTAATTTCATTATGGAGACTCGTCCAGGCCTATGTGAAAACGAGGGAAGTAAGTGGAGGGGAAAGCGCTGAGGAAATTAGGGTTCCTTCCACCCTAATTAATGTTTGGGGGCATTTAGTACAGGCACCAAATTAACTGCTCCAAAGAACTCTCATTGAAAAAAAATACATTGTTGCCCTCCCTTGTAATTAGAGGACAGTACAAGGAGAACCCTCGGGAGGATAAAGCCGGCCTTTAACTTATTCTGCCACAGAAAATACACCATTAGGGAGCTGGAGTTTAAGGAAGCCCAGGGCACACAATATAGGATTGTTTAGGTCCTTGGGCTCTCTGAGCTGTAAACAGGTAGCCTCTGAATGAGGAATTATGAGACTCCTGGGAGTCCTGTCTTCCCAGCAAAACAGTCTTAAATGCATCCAAAAGGAAGAAAGAAAGGTGAATAGGCCCAGTGTGGGTCGCAGAGAGAATGCTCAATGCTTGTCTTAAGTGATTACATGATGTTGTGCCCGGGCCCCTCTCATTGAGTTATCTTTACACTGCTTTTGTCTCCTCTAATTGGAGCTGATGAGGTGCTAATTGGGGGCCTTTTTTAAAAGCCCACTACTTTAATCATTGGAAAGGCGAGGGAGGCTGAGGGAGTGGAGTTAATGAGATGGAAAAAAGAGAACGTATATAGTGTAACTTGACAAAAATAAAGCTGTGGTTTGTGTGGGTCGGAAGGGGAGGTTTGATGGGGGGAAAGGGGAACTTGGGGTAGTTTATTTTAAAATCTTTCCCTACCACCTTCACGGATCAGCTGGGAGAGATGGATCTGGTTAGTCCAGCAGTTTCTGGCCTTTAATTCCCACCCTGGTCCAGACTTCAGCCAAACACTGTTATGTCCCAGCGCGCTGGCTTCCGTTCAAAACCGGAGGAAGAAATTGCACGGTTGTGGCCAGGCCCCCTGCCTCCCTACCTCTCTTCTCAGCAAGTCTTCCTTGAGTTCTTTGGGTGTGATTTGCCATCCCTTCTGGCTGTGGACAGCGCTCTTCATCTCACGTTCTCCTCCATGGTATAGGCATGGGGTCAAACAGGGTGACCACAATATCCTCAAGGGGTCTCAGCTGGGAAAAGAGGACAGAAATGACTAACCCACAGTAACTCCAAGAGCTGAGTGTGTTCTGGTTTAGGTTCCTTTGGACTAGAGTGAAATTGCTTCTCTTCTATACTTTTTTTTTTCTGCTTTCAAAATCTCCAGAAAGAATCTGTATAACATATCAGAAAAAATAAAATTATAGTCTCTTCATTCAAGGCAATTTTCATTTTTTGAAGTAGCACAGAAATTAGAATGGAATAGGAGGCAGAGAGGAGCTGTGTGCTGTGCAAAAACAGGCTTCCAGAAACATCTCAAGGGCACTGAGCAAGGCTTGATGCTCCTGCTATGTAACAGGACCCCTGGAAAGTCAGGACCCCAGAGAAGTTTGGAGAGTGACATCAATCACGTGAGTTAACCGGGCTACCTTTCAGCTCTCCCTTCCTTTCAGCTCTAGTAGGATTTATAAAGTATTTGTAAAGAATCTTGGAGGATTTAAAAAGTATGCCTAGGGATTTAGCACTTCACATGTATCTGATATTGTGGTCAGACACTTCTTGAAGATTAATTTCCGGACACACCATAGCCTCCTCTAGGGCAGTGGCCCTGAAGTTCATCTTGCATTCCCACCGAAGTAACCCAATGCTCAGGTTAACTTTTCCACACCACCCTAACATCAAATCCAACCATGCTGCAGCACATCAGTCAAAGAGATGTGAAATTGACATGACACCAGTCAGCCTGTAAATAGGAGCACGTGATGTGTGCAAAAGCTAGAGGATCAAGTTTTATCCTTGGGAAATGAGTGGATACCTGTCAGGGGCTTGGAGCAGTGCCTGGCACACAGTCAGGGGTCAGTAATTTAAAACTGACATAGGGTGACTGAGAGGGGGAGAGAGAAAGCTAGGAAGCAGAGTCTTGAAAGGCAAAAATGATCATACAAAGCAAGAAATGCAGCACAGGGTTTGGAAAACTGAATCTAAGGAAGGGTATTTAGAATGAATGTCTTCCGTGGCTTTCATGGGCTGAGAACGCAGACTGAGCTTCTGAGCTCTGGGCCGGTAAGACAATTCTTCCAACAGAGAGGACCTCAGGATCTCCATGCTAGAAAGAGTCCAACAAGTGCTCTGGCCCCAGACCACTGTTCTGCAGATGAAGAGATGGGCTCAAAATCATGTAGGTCACTGAGAGTGTTAGATTCTAGATCTCTCATGTACCAGGTTGGTACTGTTTCTCCTAATAGCATGCAGACTCACGGGACAAGAACTTTCCAGCTTCCTACACTGGAGTTTCTAAGAACCTTGGGTTGGAATGGGAGAGGCATGTTTTATACACATAAAACAGGAAAAATGCAAATATGTACATTTACACACTTGCACTGACACTACATGGTAGCCCCAAACTGGGGGAATATCCTTCTTTTATTCTTCATGGACAATTTGTACATCAAACAGAAAGTCACTGTGTGCCTAGGCAGCTCACTTTCATTCATTCAATATCCAGCAAATTCATTCAATATCCAGCAAATATAGAGTGCTTAGGATATGGAAAAAAGCAAAATGTGACATGGCCTGCCCTCCCAGGGGGAACTCTCTGATGCACGAGGCAGACATACAAATATCTATGCACAGAACACTTTGATTCCTGATGCTGAGACAAGCACTATGGAGGGAAAGCCAGCGTGTCTGTGTGCAGCACCAGAGTAGCTGTCATATTTACCCAAGACTCCAGGGGACACCAAAGCAGCTGCTTCAGAAACCCCGAGCTACAGTCACAGACAGCAGAACCTTTCCCCAGCTGCTATTGAAGCAGCTTCTAATGAGTTAATGAGCAGCCCGAGGATGGAGGGCAAGGGGGGCGGGCAGGGTGGAGGGGCCCTCGTAATCTGCAGAGCATTAGCAGATGCTCCAGCAGGAGGCTGGGGAAGCTATTTGCCAGTTGGCTGCAGCTTCTGAAAGAATAAGCAGAAGGGTCAATCCGTGTGGCCTTCATCAGTTCAGTGACCATATTTTAAATAATAATAATAAAACCTTGAACATGTAATCTAACACTTTTTTGCTTTACATGTTAATTTGATAAAAGGGTTAGTAAAAACACAAAAATTAAATTGAACTTTATACAATTATTTAATTGGCTTTGTTGGAAAAATATATAAGGACTGGGATACATGAGATCCATAAATGAAGATCTCAGCATTTTAGCTTGAGAAGAGGATTTGAAGATTGTGAAGGCACACTTCCTAGTAAGGAAGAGAAGAAGATCCAGAGAGATAAATGAGCACATGCCAGTTCCCGCCAATGGTGAGGTTAGAGCACGGGGTTTCTGGTCTATAATTCATGGCACTTTTGAATATAGCATGTTGCATAGTGTGACCCATGGACTGGTCAGCTGCAAACTTGATCCGTCCATCTAAATGCACAAGAAATGCAAATTGATACTCAATTTTATACAAATCTTCACTATCGAGTTAGAAAAGCTCAAGAAAGAAAGAAAACTATCAAGATTCTGGGATCCATGAAGAGGACCCAGGAGATAACATGAAGAGGCTCCCCCTGGAATGATTGGAACATTTTTTAAGGATAATAATGGACTAAAACACATTAAATATAAAATCCATGAATTCAAAATGATACCAAATGAAGAGAAAAACATGACAGACAACCACAAAACATGAAGGGTCCCTGGGAACTAACTCTATAGTTTGAAACTGGTGTTAAAGGGAGGAGGAGGCGGAAGAGGAGGAGGAGGATGACAAGGACAAGGAGGAGGCTCTTTTTCTGCCCAGTAAGAGATGTAGAACGAAGAAAATAGTTTATAAGAGGACGTTACCTTCTATAGAAGCATCCCTCATGAAGAGATAATGGAATGGGAATGTTACCGTTTGATCCAACCCAATGAAATACCAGGTCTCAGAAACAGTGGTTAGTGGCCGTTCCCCGCCAGACATGTTGAACCTCCCAGTAGATGTGCACATTCCCCCCTTCCAATGGAACCTTCTTAACTGGCCTGGCCAGGGTTCCTGATGGCTCAGCAAACTCAGCCTTGCCTGAGCCTCAGCAGCTGTCGCTTGCTCTTGCACAATAATCTGCTCCCTGGTCCTCCAGCATCTCCTTACCAGCATTTCCCCCAGACTCCTTACCTCAGACCATCAGAATGACCCCTGGACAGTGCGGCTCTGCTCTATCGCTCCTCTGCTCTAACTGGTCGGGTCCTGCTATGGGTTGACTCCTGTTCTCCCTAAAGGACAGGTTCAACTCCTAAACCCTTGTGCTGTGAACGTGACCTCTTGTGAAGAGTCTTTCCAGGTATAACCAAGTTAAGACAAGGTCATACTGGATCTTCATCAATAACCAGTACCCTTATAAAAAGAAAATTCAGACAGGAAGACATAGAAGAGTGATGGCTTTGTGAAGATGGAGGCAGGAGTGTTTGGCAGGCAGCGCCGCAGTCAATCAGCCCCCACCAGACATGAGCTCTGCCAGAACAGGGAGAACACCTTACTCCATCCATAACCCCAGTGCCCAACAGAGTAATAACATCAGTGTTCATTAACATCGAGCACACCATTAAGCAGCTAGCGGAATGGAGTGATTCCTACATTCCAAGTTCCAAGCCTTTTCCAGGTATTGGTATACTCAGTGTACCAAGTATACGTTCCAGGTATACTCAGTTAATTCTCACAATTCTGAATCATTATCCTCATTTTATATATGAGAAAACAGAAGCACAAGAGATTAAGTGACTTGCCAAGTATCACACACAAACGGTGAAGACGTGATTCGGAGCCACTCTAGACCCCAAGCTCATGCTCTTAGCCACTGTGCTCCACCACCTTGGACATATGGGGTAGTGCAGGTGACGGGGAGACTGCATGGGGGTGGGCCTGAACCAATGAATGAAGGAGCAATAACTTCTCTTCATAGGGATCAATATCTAAATCCAATCAATCCAGGGTTCTCCTTTGTTTCCCAAGTTACCTTGCAAACCCAGAGTTGGAGGCAGTGAGAGCATCAGTCCGAGTCATGCTAATTGGAATGGCAAGGAGATCTGGTTATTTCTATGTGATCTGTAATTCACGGGTGTATGCATCCAGTAAGGAAATGGTTTGTTTTGAGTCAGGCTCTCTGCCTTCTTGATTTTTATCTCCTGTGCCTTCTCCCACCTTCTGCCCTTAACCGCTATTCATTCAGTTCCTCTGATTGACCTTGCAGATCTGCGTTCCACTTGATTCTGGCCTAAATCTGCCACATTCTTTTGTGCTGTAGCTTTCAACAAGACATTGATTAGCTCTATTGGTTAGGTGTTTTCTCAGAGCAATGTATGTGTATTTTAAGTATTAGTATCCTATCATTAAACAAAAGTCATAGAATTAAGACACATTAGGGCTGGACATGGTGGCCCATGCCTGTCATCCCAGTGACTCAAGAGGCTGAAGCAGGAGGATCACAAGTTTGAGGCGAGCCTTGGCAATTTAGTGAAATCTTGTCTCAAAATAAAAAATAAAAAGGGCTGGGAATGTGGCTCATTGGTAGAGCACCCTGGGTTCAATCCCTAGTCCTGAAACACACACAAACACACACACACACAATTAGTAGTTACCCACTAAACCCACAAAAATGGCCCTTGGGGAAATACTATTTGGTATATTTTATTTCTTGGTTTTTACAGACTTTTGTTGTTTTTTAAAATCATTGTAAATACATGTAACACAAAATTTACCATGCGTGACATTTGGTACCTTTACCATGTTGTACACGATCACCACTGTCTAGTCCAGAACACATCCATCACTCCTAAAGGAAACCCTGCAGCCACTAAGCAGTCACTCCCCTGCCCCTGTGCTTGGCACAGCCATCTATCTCCCTTCTCTCTCTATGGATTTGTCCATTTCAGATATTTCATATAAACAGAATCAAACAGTGTGACTTTGTCGGGCTTCTTCCACTCAGCATGTTTTCAAGGTCCCTCCACGTGGTGGCATGTGCCAGTACTTCACTCCTTTTATGGCTAGACCACATGCCATTACCTGGATATACCACATTTTGTTTATGCCACCATTGGTTACTGGACATTGAGTTGTTTCTGCCTTTTGTCAACTGTGAACAGTGCTGCTAGGAACATCCATGCACACAGTTTTCTTTGAACATCTGTTTTCAATTCTCTGGAGTCTGTGCCCCGTAGTGGAATGACTCCAAATGGGTGACTCTGTGTTTCCGTTCTCAAGGAACAACCAAACTGTGTTCACAGTGGCTACACCACTTTACACTCCCACCAGCAATGCCTGAGGGTTCAAATGTCTCCATCTCCTCACCAACACTTGTAATTTGCCTTTTTTGATTTTCACTGTTATTGTTGGTGGTGCTGGGGATTGACGCCAGAGCTTTGCATGTTCTCAGCAAGCACTTAACCACTGATTGACACCCCAGCCTTGTTATTTTCCTTTTAAAAAAATTGTAACCACCCTAGTGGATGTTCCCTAGAGTCTTTTTAAAGCACAAATCTGATTGTGGCAGTACTTCTCCAAGTTTCATGTACAAATGTTTATTAAAATCTCAATGCTGACACAGTCAGTCTGGGGTAGGACCTGAGATCTCCTGTTTCTTGCACACTCCCAGGTGCTGCTGGTGCTGCTGGTCCGCTGGATTTGTTTATTGGCAGAGATCACATAAGATTACAGTCGTGCCTTGCTTGCCACCCTCCAGTTGCTGTCCTCTGCAATTAGAGTCCAACTCAAACTCCCTACTGTGCTTAGAAGGCTGCTGCCAGTCCTTCTGACCTTCCCCTCTAGCAGTCTCCCTTTCTGACCATACTCCAGGCACTCTGGGCTTCTCATCTGCTCTTTATATGTGCCATGTCTCTCCCACCTCAGGGCCTTTGCACTTACTATCCCCTCTGTCTGGAATGTTCTGCCTCTTTATCTTCCCATGGCTGCTTGTTTATCCTCAAGGCTCAGATCAAATGTCTCCTCACAGAAAGACTTTCCCACAGCTATCTACCCAGGGTCCCAGATTCCCCTGCCCACCCATCCCCATGGTCACCCTGTCTCCTTTCTCTGATTTTGTTTGTTTTAACAGCACTTATCAATGTCACAGTCTGAAGTTTCCTTAAAGATATTGAGAGTTTTATTGTGCTGGGGCTCAGAAAATGATACCTCCAGGTGAAGACTTCACAAACAGCCTCCGAGGCCAAGTCTCTCTCTGCCCTTCTGTGCTCCCTGGCTGCTTTCCCCTTCCCTTCCACCAAAGAAACTAGAATTTCTCTTCCCCGAGGCTGAACATAGAAACCAGAACCCTTTCTCCTCAAAGCAAGCTATAAAAACTAAAGATTTTACCCTAATCTCCCACTTTTCTGTCCTGGAGCTGGCCCGGAAGAAATTCCCTGGCTTGCCTTGTCCAATAGTAGGTCTTAAGAAACTCACTTCGGAAAGATCCCACCTCAGAGTGGGAGGAAGGAATGCTAGAACTAAGGGGCCAAGAGAGACCTGCAGACAGGCCTTGATGACCCGCAGTCTATTTCCATAAACTCAGACTCTGAGTCCCAGCACATTCTACACGGCCATCCCCGTGCCATTGAACCTGAGCACAAACCTGGAGGGTTCACTGTGGGCCTTTGGATCTTCATTCTGAAGGTTCCATATCACGTAAAACCATCCTCTTGTTAACTCCCCATTGCTTTAAGGGTGTTACCCATGACCCTTTATAATGGGCAGGGAAAGGACTGCCCACTTTCCTTGTCTCTCTGTCCTCACTGCATGCAAAACACGAGGGCGCAAGACCTGGTCTGTATTCTTTTTGTTTAAAAATTTTTTTTCAATAATTTTATTTTTATGTGGTGCTGAAGATCAAACCCAGTGCCCCACACACGCCAGGCAAGTGCTCCACCACTGAGCTACAATCCCTGGTCTGTCTTCTTCACTGTCTCCAATGCATGCTCTTGTTTATTTAGGTACACAAGGCATGCTTGCTGAAGGAATTTCAAGGCCACCTTCTTTTTCATGGTTTTTAGCTCTGTCCAGGGATATCTGAAATGTAAACCAGAGAAGGTTATAAATTATTACCAGAATTACAGACATGGACCGCCTTCACGCAGACTTGGAGGCCACTGAAATAGCCCAGATAAAATGCTGCAGGTGATCTCAGCCTCCCAATTGGTCCAGTCATTGTCTGTACTACCAAATTTACTTACAGCCCTCTTCAATCTGTTTACAAATACTCAAAGAGAGGAAGATAGGATGTCCCTTCAGCAGTTCCAGTTCCCTTTGTAAACACGTATGGCTCTCTGAACGTCTCCTGAGTGATGCACTTCTTTACCACGCCCCATCCAATAAGGAGTACATTTTCCTCCTGTGTCAGGTCTTCAATATACAAGAAAGTGTTTTCCATTCCCCTCTGTGGAGTTGGCATTTCATTTTCCCTTTTGGCCTTTGAGCCTAAAGTTTTCAGATTTCTTGGGACCTTCTTTGGGGCTCTGCCTGCAACTCATTCAGTGATCCTATTTGGGTTTCAACCCCCAGAGTGCTTTGAGCTGTACTGATCAGATAGGCTTCCCAGAGTCTCATATGCCCTTCAAGGCTACATCCCTAGTGACAGGAAAACCTCTTAAAGTTTCCCACCCCCACCCTCAATAATAATAACCTTTAACACATGGGTTTCTGGAGGACATTTCAGATCCAAACTGTAGCAATTTCCCTTTATCACTTCACCATTATTAGCATTACTTCCTAAATAAACATCCAACTCAAGCTACAAGACACAAAACCTAGGCATGCCAGACAGTTGCTGAACACAGAAAGAGAACACGCTGTTAGGCATGCACCAAGGTTCTAAAGTGTTTAAGGATGGGAGTGAAGTAAGGGCTCAGAGCCTTGGAATAGTTCAAGGAGAAGAGAAGCCCAGAATGTCTACAGAGTTATAGAAGGCATTAAATTTGTCCATTAGGAATAGATTAAAAAAAAAAAGACAAAGAGAAATTGATTAAGAGAGGGAGAGTCAGAGGAAGCATTGAGGAAGTAGAGGACTCTAGAATTTTCCACTCTCAAGTTCCTTGTGAACATGCTGTTGTGTTTCTTTCTACCTTATCATAGCATCTCCCTGGTCCATGGCCACCTTTGCCAACCTGGCCTAAAATCCTCTTCTGGAGCTTATCTGGGCCACCTTCTTATTTATTTTTTTTTAGTCCTTGAAGTCACAAAGACTCTGAGGGACCATACCACCTTTGTCTCCTCTTCCTCAGGTCCCTTGGGCTACTCTCCTAGCCTGGTGTGGGAACCGAAGCTGCCCTTTAGGAAAAGCCAGGTTGTGGGATAATTAGGTCATAGAAAGTACTGAAACCAATGGATTTGGTTGGAGACCAGGCAAAATTCATAAATAAAGACTGGCCTAGCTTGAGTTCACCATAGGGTAGGGGCAGACGTGTAGGCTTTGTCTAGGGGAACAATGACACTATATCCATTCTCTAAATGTTTTCCCTCCACTGGCTTTTTGAAGCATTTCTTTTCTATCCTGAATCATTCAATAGCAATATAATTGTTATATCCATTTTCCAGGCTCTAACAGGTTTGGGAGCCAGTTACCTTTCCCAGTTCATTAACTGACTGGCCTTTGCATTAACAGCCCCTCCATTGGGGGTTGCCTTGGAGACAAAGCTTCCTGTGGGTAATCCAAGATTATCTAGCTCTTTGTCCTACATGTGACCCATAATTACTTGCTAAATTAGAATGGTTTTCTGAAAATCACAAGCGGAGGTTAATATGTTCTTCCAGAACTGGTCAAGCTAAGATGACACTGAATTCACAGGGAATTCAAGTTACATGATCCCTGAAGGCGTCTCTTTGAGTAAGAAGATGAACTCTCCCCCTGGGAGGCATCGCCCCCCCATAAAGCCCCTGTCACTCAGGGAACCTCCGCCTGCTTTTCTGGTTGTGGTTTAATCTCAGGACAATTCACTGTGTCAATATTGAGCAGATTCATTCTGGTGCGGGTTCTGCATCCATTTGTCTTTGATAACTAACCGCTTTAAATTTAAGGACATACTGGTGTCATAATTGCAGGTTTATACGCTACACATACACAATTATAATGCACCAATTTGGGAAAAGCAAGGAAAATGAGGAAACTATTTAAAAAAAAAATACTTTGGGTAAACACTTTTTGGCTTTCCTAACATTTTATTGACCTTAAAAGAAGATTAGCAGAAAAGAGGGATTCTTAGAATGCACCTAATGAGGTGCCTCTTCACATGCTTTTTTTGGAAGAACCATGTAGGTAAATGCAGGTATTGAATGAGAATTATCACGAGAGATTGTACACCAGCAATCTCTGGATATTTATTCACCTAGACTACAAGTTACTGAGTAGAATTTCAGAAGCAAACAACAATAAACCACTGTCTTACAATTTTAAATAGTATAAGTAGTTGTCAACATTAAAATCTCAAACTAGAAATAGTACAGAACCTAAAATGTCACAGACACCCATTCAAAAGGCATTTAGGAAACTAAACTAAATTGAATTGTGTTAGAAATAAATATCACTGGTGATTTGACACCTCAAATCATGCCTTCAAATTTTGAAGGGTCTGTTGGCAGATCTCTACCATCCAATTTAATCTGAATACTTGACTGATTGCATATCAAGCTTTGTGTGGTCACGATCACGCCCCCTCTGCTAGGTCCCGACACCTTTACACAAGCCTAAGCATCTATTGTGCATGAAGTGTCTTGCAGCCTGCATCTTGTTGGACTATAGTAATTTAAGTAGAAATTAGCAGAGTCCTGTGAAAATCACTCTGTTACATCGGCTCACATGCTAATCATGTATCTTAAACCCCAGGACATGGACTTTGTGAAACACTTGGATTAGCCACCACACTGAATTTGAGAGGGAATTTTGATAAATGCTGGTGTGGTTACCAAGGGAAAGTGAGATGGTCTTGGACAGTGTTTTTAAGTAGTTTCATTTTCTAAAGTGTGTTCCACAAGACAGAAATCCTGCAACGTATTACTAAGTGTTATGCAAAAGGATTCTGGTATCCAATAACCTTGGGAAATGTTGTGTTACAATACTAAACATTTTAATTAGGCCGCAATTGTTTTAAATTAGGCTGATTTAAAACATTTAAATTAGGCTTCACTACACTAAAGAACTCTTATGAACTCTTAACACTTAAATGTGCATTATTAAAGTTCAAGTCTCCTAAACTTATTTGCTTATGGATTTCTGTTCTCCTAGCATCTCTTGGAACCCATGAGTTCTAAGGGGCACCTTTGGGAAATACCTTTATATTTTTCTTAGCTTGGCCTTGGCTGATAGGTGCAGATAAAACCAAAACAAAACAAAACAAGGAATCAAACATCTCATTATTACCCTTAAAACTTCATTTCTTTTAAAAGATTATGGAATGTCTTGATTCTTTTTATAGTTTACTGAGTTCCTTTAATTCAGTGATTCAGTGATTACTACTAACTCCCACTATAGGAGATTGTATTATTTTTCCAGATTATTCCAAATATTCACTGCCCCTCACTGTGACGGGATCACCTGGCTCTGCTCCATTGATTCCATATGATGGCCAATACACCACAAGTATAAGTGACATGTGCCACCTCTGAGCACAAATTCAACAGCCACCATGTGGCTCTGTTGGATCTTCTCCTTCTTCTATTCAAACAGCCCTTTAACTTCCTTCAGCTCCTGCTTTGCCTGTGTCCCGTGAGGAGAACGTGGAGCAAAACCTAGCAGACTTGCACTCAACATGTCACACACATGAAGAGGCTATCGTGTTTGCAAGGCATTGAGATCTGGGAAGACTACCCCGCTTCCTTCTCCAGCCCATTCCAAGGAACAAGAGAGAGGATGATACTCTTGCTGTCGCCTACCTTGCTCACTCTGCTCCCTGCTCAGAAGGCCCCTGCTGACCAGGTCTGCTTTTAGAACCCATGCGCATGTTTTTAAAGCCCTAGTCAAATACCAACTCCATGAGAAAACTGTCCTTCACTGATCATTTTCTCCCTTCTCACTTTCTCTCTGCATCCTGACTAACTGTCCAATTTCAGTGTGCAGAGACTAGCCTGGGAGCTCATTTGCATCTTTCCCCACTCCCAAATGATTAAGTGGGTCTGGGATTGGGGGAGCCAGTTTTAAGTAGCACTCTCAAGTGACCCAGGTCTATCTGTTCTAAGGACCCTACTTGGAGAAGCACTGTCACTGGAGTGCCAGGCACAATTTAGCTGGCATACCTGACTATAGCCACTAGACTGTGTCTTCGTTGAGAGCAGAAACTGAATCTTAACTTTGCAGCCAAAATACCTAGATTGGCTCCTGGTAAATTGTCCGTGAAATAGAAGTTTATGCCACAATTTGTCTTTCGTGAAATTTCATACTATAAAAAGCTCAACCTGAAGACTGCTTTCCAAAAATTATTCTTGGGAGGAAACAAATGAAATAAGAGACCCTTAGAAATCAGGTAGATGTGGTCATGTATAAATAAACTCTCATTGTCCAAAAACTCTATTCTGTACTTTTTCTCTAAGAGGACTCTATAACCTCCCTTATGACCTATTTCAATATTTCACCACTGTGCTTCCTTAATAGGAAATACTTTCTTTACTTGAACTTAGTTCTGAAGTTTTAAAACAATACTTTCATTCAGTGCCTGTTATGGTTTGAATCCTCCCTCTGAAACTTATGCTGAAGTTTAACTGCCGTCTGGACAGTATCTAGAGACGGGACTTCGTTGATGGGGCTTTCACTCTGCTTTACTACTGATTCAACACGCAAGTCGTGGAAAGGGTACAGGGCATGAAAATGCAAAGGAGTGCGTGCAGCTCCCCAGTCCCCCGGAAGACCAGCATTCTGTGCAGCTTAAGGCAATGGCAGGTGGCACCAGCAAGGGGGCTCTCCAGGACAGAAAGTCTCAGAGCTTCAGTCTGGTCAGGGACCACTCCAGCCTTCAGGGACTGACATGCTGTTATAGACAGCAAGTCCCACTGTGCCTTGGTTGCCCCCTTTGGTGTTCTATTTCATGGTGTTATTGGGCCTCACACAGGCCTAGTCTCATCCTCCTTGCCAGTAACCCCCCAGTTAGTTTTTTGAAGATCCAGGAAGTTGAGAAGCCAAAACTAACCTTGAACAAAGAAGCTAACTGACCTTGGCCAAGCCAGCCATCGAGTTCTGTTCTCCTGCTTCCTGACTATTTCAGGGAAAGGCCTCTGACCTAATCTTGACCGTGTGCAAGAGCAAGTCTGACAACTTTTCAAGGGCATGCTGGGACAGTGCTACTTTCTTTTGGTGCCATCTGGAAGTGCTGCAGTCATTTTGCTATCATCGGAGAGGGAGCCTGAAGATGCAGTTGATGCAGAGGAAAGCAGAGGCTGAAGGCCTGATCCAACTCTGCCTGAAGCCTAACTACCACTTGTCTCTTTCTCTAATATGAGTCAATCCCCTTGAGTGCTCAAGTTAATTTGATTTGGGTTCTCTATCTAGGCCACTAAAATTACCCAAATTGGTTTAAATCTTAATTGTTCCCATTGGAATTTTGTTTGAAACAACAAAGATGGGAGTCAGATCCAGTGATATCTTTAAAGTGAGAAATCTTGCCTAGACCCCAGGTGTGCTTGGATGCCAGCTCTGGGAATGAAATGTTATATTGGAACTCAAAACCACAGGGAGGAAAAATATTAGGTCATTTGCAGCTCGGATTAAGTCTGTGGCCATCTGTGGAGCAAGGGCAGATACTTTAGGGTCTTTGGATACCTAGGGCAGCAGAAAATAAAAACTGGAAGACTCATTGACTCTACCAATCCCCAGTTGCTTTACCATATTACATGTAGAAAACACAATGTGGGACTACATGCTTTGTTTGTAGCCATGTTTTAATGGAACCTCCTAAAAGGCTTCGACTGGGTCTGAATTTTTAATATCTTTATTTTAAATGTGCAAAGCAAATATACTAAGTGGCTACGGTTTTTTAAGCAGACAGGATTGTGTCCCATTAATCTCTGTACTTTCCTTTAAGTTTTAAAGGTTTGAAAATAAAAAGAATCAAAACAACCAAGAGTCTTGGCTGAAGCATTTCTGTGATGCTCTTCTGACAAAATTGGACTTGGAGGCTTCAGAACCTTCTTAAGAGGTAGGAAGAGACTGGGGGAAATGGTGGATTGGGATCAAACCATTTAAGAATTGTGGTAATATGATCAACTCTCTCTGGCCCCCTTTGCTGTGCTAGCAAAAAGTGTCTGGGATGTCAGAGATTAAAAGAACCACCTGGGGCTGGGTGTGTAGCTCGGTGTTAGAGCACTTTCTTAGCATGTGTGAGGCCCTAGGTCCCATCCCCAGCCCTGAAAAATAAAAAAGACTATCTGATTTATTTTAAAAAAGATAGATATCACATAGTACAAGTTGATACTGGTCTCTTGGGTGAGCCCAGGGACAAGGAACAGATTGTAGACATCTTTTCTTCTTGGTAATCTTCATGTGCCAAGAGGTGCCTGAGAATCAAGGAGTTGGGTTTTTAGTAATTAGTGATCAATTTAAATTTCTTTTGTCTGAATGATTAAAAGTGTGAAATATTATTTATAATAGTAAAAAGCCATAAACAATTCAACTATCTTTTAAGTTAAATAAATTATGATTTGTCTATATAATAAAATACTAAGAAGTAATTAAGTACTTCCTGTATTGCCAAAAAGCCACCTCCTCTGGGTGGATGCCATTTGCAGATGGACATCAGAGGACTGATGTCCACCCTCTTTTGTGTCTTGGACACATTCCTGCTCAGGACACAATGGTACACGATAGATTAATGTTTAGAAACATGGGAAGATGCCCAAGTATATTGTTGAAAGAAAAAACTTACAGCATAAGGTGATATCATATGATCTCATTTTTTTAAAATTTGAGGACATACATTCACAAATACATAGAACAGAAATTTTCCAGAAGGATGTACATCAAACCATTAATCATTAGTTATCTCTAGGAGTAGGGGTCAGAATGCAAGTTCTTTCTACTTTACACAGTTCTTCATTATTTTAATTTTTACAATAGCATATTTATCATTCATAATTTTTATTAAAAATGTGCTTATATTAACATTATAAAAGGGGCCCTCATTAAAAAAACACCCTAGTTTGTAACCCTGCTTTGCAATTTTGCACCAGACTTGCAGAGAAAATAATGACCTCATACACGGTGAAGAGGGGTGACCCAGGGAGGGCTCTAGCCAATCCCTCTTTCTTCTTCCTTAGAAACTTGCATCTTGTATCCCTGCTGATTAAAAATCTATTATTTAAACTATAGCAAAAGTTTGAATTGAAAACTCTTTGGTTTTATACTGTTATCATGCCCTTCTAATTTGGATCATGCCTGCATTTTTTTTTTTTTGCCATTTTCTTGTGCTTTTGTATTAGCTAAGCCCACTCATACAATATTAAGAAATATTAAACAATAGTTGTGATAATTAGCATCTTTTCTTGTTAGAAATTTTCATAAAAATTCTACTAAAATCTTACTTGTAAGAATAGTGTTCTTAAGTACACTCATACATTGTTGGTGGGACTGTAAATTAATACAACCACTCTGGAATACAGTATAGAGATTCCTCAAAAAATTAGAAATGAAACCACAATAGGACCTAGCCATCCCACTCCTTGGTATTTATCCAAAAGAACTAAAATCAGCATGCTTTAGGGATGCAGTCACTTCAAGGTTTACAGCAGTGTAAGTCACAAAAACAAGTTATGGAGTCAGCCCAGATGCCTGTCAACAGATGAATGGATTTAGAACATGTAGGCTGTATATACTCAGCCACAAAGAAGAATGAAATTTTGGCATTTGTTGGTTAATGGGTGGAACTGGAGAAAATCATGCTAAGTGAAATAAGGCAGACTCAGAAAGTCAAAGTCAAATGTTTTCTCTCATGAATGGAAGCTAGCACAAAATAAGGGGGAAATGGGGAGTGGGAAATCCCTTGAAAATAGCAAAGAGATCGATGCACTAGAGGAAAGGGGTTGAGGGAGAGGAGGAGGGACAGGAAAAGGGAGGAATGAAGTGAAATGAATCTGACCAAACTATCTATGTACACATATGAATATACCACAGTGACTTTCACCTTTATGTAGATCTATAAAGCACTAATTTTAAAAAACTACAAATAAATAGAAGAAAACCCAGTAGACACAGAGGAACAGGGAAAGGAAGGATAGAGGAAAAGGGGAAGTTCTAGGGACTGAATTTGAGCAAATTATATTCCATGCTTGTATGATTATGTCAAAATGAACCTCACTATGATGGGGTTCAAACAACCCCACTATGACTATAATGACCTAATGAAAAAAGAATAATGTTTGCTGCATGTGTTTGATATATAAATTCCAACATGTTAAAGAATTCCAACATGAAAAGAATTCTCTTTTCTTCCTATACTGTCAAAACATTTTGTCATTCATTAGAGGACTATTTTATGAAATTCTTTGCTATATGTCTTAGTGTTGTGTATTACATAACATTTTACAATATGGAACTATCCTTGAATTTTGGAATGATATAGACAATGTAGTAAATGACTTATAATTATGTTTTAAAACTTATATAGTAAAACTTCACTCAGCATAACAAATTAGGTTAAGGTCATTTTGGTTTAAAATAGCATTGTTTTTTCATGAGATATTAATTATACATGAGTCAACATTGTCAGGAATTTTTAGGAATGAAATTTTATTCATTTCAAGTACATCCTATAACTATTTCTTCTTTTAATTTTTTTTGTTCCTTTTAGTTATACATGACAGTAGAATATATTTTGACCTATCATGCATACATAGAGTATAACTTCCCATTTTTGCGGTTATACATGATGTGGAGTTACACTGGTTGTGTATTCGTATAAGAACATATCCTATAACCATTTCAACAAGTAGAAATACAGTGTTGTTTTAACAACCAAGCAAACTAATCTGTAATTATCACCATACATTTCTCCTAAATAATTCATAAGCTAAAATCGACATACATTTTTACCTTTTGAAGTAGATTTAATGTCCTGCTATGTGTTTAACACTTTTATCCTTAAGCAATACAATGATAAAAATCACCCCAATACAAATTTGGGTAAAATAGTAGATGTTCCAAGTTACTGGAATCTGAAATAAAATGCATTTATTGAATGCTTGCTATTTTCTCAAGAGGAGAGGAAGCGATCCCTAATTCTGCCCTGAATTAATGAGGCATTTATTTTCTAGTGGGAGATGCACATTGTTGAGCATTCATTATTGACAAATGACTCATTCCAGTTTCATCTTGCTACAAGTATCACAATGCCAGGTGGTTTGAAATAATTAGGGTCAAAAGATATTTCACCTAAGCAACTCAGCGAGAGCCTGTCTCTACATAAAACACAAAATAGGGCTGGGGATGTGGCTCAGTGGTCGAGTCCCTAACCCCTGAGTTCAATCTCCAGTACCAAAAAAAAAAAAAAAAGATATTTCACCTAGCAAACCAGCTAACCAGCAGCTGCAAGAAACCGTTTTTATTCTCTCACATGCCACTGAAATTTCTTCGTGTTCCAAAAGTGAATATAATTCAACATTCCAAAAGACTTTGTCTCTACGGAATGCATAAAAATCTCCTATGAACACTGAGTTAGTAGCATATAGTGGAGGCCATTATTTTCTCCCAGGTTCTCCTTTCTGTAGATTCAGCTTGATTCCCAGTTTAAATGCTTTGCTTAAACTCTCTTTTCCTGTCCTTTCTCATCTTGTGTTGGGAAATCAATACCTCAAATATTTATTCTGCAGTCAAAATTGCGAGAATACCACGGTCCAGATAAAAATCTCCCCGCCCCAGCCATTTCTCTCTTCTTTCGCTTTTGGTTCTCCTGAGTCCTTTTTCTTCTCCTGTTTCTTCTCAACTGTTCTATGCATTTGTCAAAGGGATGACAAATAAAATTTTGCCCCAATGCAGGTATAAAGGCTCACATCATTGCTGACCTTTTCTAATATGAAGAAAGGCTCCTTGGTTCTGTATTAGAGCAAACAGCATCAGCCTGGTGTACACGCTTTAGCAAAGCTCCTAATTGAAAAGAAGTTAAAGATTGGCATGGGACCAATTAGTGTTATCTAAATAGCGGGACCAGGAAGAGTAGATTTGCATACATTGACTTTACAAGACAAACATTATTTGGAAGCTTATGGCCCCCGTATGACTTGTTAACACGTACACAAAAGATCTTGGTGCACACTATATCAAATATGGCATTATTCTCTCTTCTCTTTAATTACCTAAATGGCATCCCAATTTTTCTTTCTTGCAGTGCTGGAGATCGAACCCAGGGTCTCATGTGTGTTAGGCAAGTTCTCTATCGTTGAGCTACATCCTCACCCCAAACAATCTTTTTATTCTTAATTTGTTCTTTTTATATATACATGACAGTGGAGTATATTTTGACATACTATATATACATGGAATATAACTTCTCATTCTTGTGGTTGTACATGATGTGGACTTATACCAACTACAGGCACTGAACTCTCCCTAAACAGATGATATCACTATTGTTATTCTTCTCCATTGTACAGAAGAAGAAACCAAAGGGCCGGGGGTGTGGCTCAATGGTAGAGCACTTGCCTAGCATATGTGAGTCACTGGGTTGGATCCTCAGCATCACATAAAAATAAATAAATTTTAAAAATAGATGTATTGTGTCCATCTACAATTAAAAAAGAGAGAGAGAGACAGAAAGACTCTACAGGTTTCTCTGGAGCTTGTGGGTGACCTCACACAAGAAAAAATAAATAAACAAATAAATAAAATAAAGGTATTTTTAAAATCTTAAATAGTGAAGAGGAAAACTGAGATTTTAAAAGATTCAATGTCAAGACACACATTGGGACAGCCAGGATTCACCTCAGCCAGTCAACTCCAAAGCATTTTGTGCTTAATCACTGATTTATAATTGGTGACAATTTAGAGAAGAGCTCAAAGTGGTTGACATGTTATTTTAGGGAAAGTACACATGTGGTTTCAGAAAACTGTTTCTCATAAACAGGGAAAAAAGGGGGCAAAAGCCTTGATGTTAAATGAAAATAGAGTTAATTTCATTTTAAGTGAGCAAATGCATGTTTATCACCTACAACAGTGCCTGATACATAATAGCACTCAATTCCTGTGCAACATGGTAACAGAATTGCAGGCAACAGAAAACCTGGAAGCACTGGTTTAGATAGGTGAGGGTTTTATCTCAGAAAATAGATGTGTGGAGACAGGGGTCCTGGCCTGTTAGAGGAGCTAGAGGAAATCATTGATGATAGCAGCTGCTCTGGCTCCTGCACTAATATTCTTAGCAGTCTCAGGATGACTGGTCAGTCTCTGGGCACTGCATACACATCTCAGGCAGGGAGAAGAACAAAAGGAAAAGGGAAAGCCTCTACCCAGTGAGATCTGCCTCTCTGTTTGATAGGTGGCTCCCTCACAGGCATTTCAATCGACCTGCCATGAAAGGCTCAGCAGGCTGAAGAAGACTGTTTAGTAGGGCACATTGCCATCCCGAACAGGGTGGGTTCTGTTAGGACAGAAGGAGGAAGGGTGTTGGGTAGCGATCTGGCAATATCCACCCAGGCTATTGTGACCTCTCCTGAGTGTTCAGCCTGGGGAAACAGGAGGTGGCCCGTGGGATGAGGTGGATGGAGGAGATAGGAGACAGGACAATGCCTGGTTTGAAGTTCCTTCCCTTGTCAGATCCTGTGCCTCTTTCCCTGCTGCTGCCCAGGTTCCCAGCTCACTCCAGGTGCCAGTCACCTCTCACCTAGGTGTTCTCTCCCAACTTCTTTTCTCCTTTAACATAATCATAATATAGTTTCTTCCCTTGTTTGGGGGCACTGTACAAACTCCTTAAGTTAATATGCATGACCCCCTGGAATCTGACCCCTTCTACCCATCCACGCTTTCTCCTACGTCCCCCTTGCATGAATTGCAGGCTCTGATCAAATCGGCCTTTTCATTGTTCCCTGGATAGAAACTCTACTTTCCTACCACCAAGTTCAGGATATTGCCAGTGCTGAGAAAGCCTGGTCTACTTTTCTAAAAACTTCCCTTCAAGGTATAATCTTTCCCTGCACCTAGGAAAACTTATCAAATTAGAGTTTTTAAATTTTCCTGTTCTATAGTTTCAGTAGTATCAAAGTTTTGACATTTAGCTAGAAGGCTGAAAGTTTCTCCAATCACTGTATTTTAAAATATCTCCATGCATAAATCACCTTTATGAGTAAGGAGATTTTGATAAAAAGATCAAAAAGGATTGTTAAGATGTATACGGACAGTTAGCTACACTTACAAAGTGATTTGCTCTCAAAAGACAGTGTCATAAAAATTAACTCAAAGTGGATCAAGGAATTAGACCAGAGATCCTGTGCCTAATAAAGGAAAAAGTAGGTCCAAATCTTTATCATGTTGGATTAGGCCCTGACTTCCCTAACAAGACTCCTAAAGCGCAAGAAACAAAATCAAGAATCAATAAATGGATGGACTCAAACTAAAAATCTTCTCAGCAAAAGAAACAATCAGTGAGGCGAATAGAGAGCCTAAATTCTGGGAGCAAATTTTTGCCACATGCACATTAGATACAGCACTAATCTCCAGGATATATAAAGAATTCAAAAACCTTAACACCAAGAAAACAAACAACCCAATCAATAAATAGGCTAAGGAGATGAAGATATACAATGGATCAACAAATATATGAAAAAATGTTTAACCTCTTGTAATTAGAGAAGTGCAAATTAAAACTACTCTAAGATTTCATCTCATGCCACTCAGAATGGCAGTTATCAAGAACACAACAACAATATGTGTTGGCAAGAATGTGGAAGAAAAGGCACACTCATTTGTTGCTGGTGGGACTGCAAATTGGTGCAACCACTGTGGAAAGCAGTATGGAGATTCCTTAGAAAACTTGGAATGGAACCACCATTTGACCCCACTATCCCACTCCTTGGTCTATACCCTAAAGACTTAAAAACAGCATATTACAGTGACACAGCCACATTAATGTTTATAGCGGCACAATTCACAATTGCTAAACTGTGGAAGAAACCTAGATGCCCTTCAATAGATGAATGGATAAAGAAACTGTGATACATATACACAGTAGAATATTACTCAGCAATAAAAGAGAATAAAATCATGGCATTTGCAGGAAAATTGATGGAGTTGGAGAATATCATGCTAAACGAAGTCAGCCAATCCCAAAAAACCAAAGGCTGAATGTTCTCTCTAATAAGTGGACACTGATCCATAATGGGGACGGGGAGACAATGAAGGAACTTTGGGAAAAGAGAGGGAAGGGAGGGGAGGGGGCATGGTGGCAGGAAAGATAGTGGAATGAGATGGATATCATTACCCTAGGTACATGAATGACTGCACATATGGTGCAATGCTACATTGTGTACAACCAGAAAAATGAAAAGTTGTGCTGCATCTGTGTACAATAAGTCAAGATGCATTCTGCTGTCAAAAAACAAAAACAAAAAAACAAAAAAAACAAGACATGTTAGGATTAGATATAGAGGTAGGTAAAAAGTAATATCAAAGTTTATAATGACTTAGGGTTAAGGTTAGAGATTTAACATGAATATTGGAAAATATGAATATTCCTAAGAATGTACTTCTGAAAATAAGCATGAAACCATACATTAATATATAGAATCCTACACAGGGATGAGTAAAGTGAGAGTCATATGAAAGTATACTTTGTAAATATGAGGAAGCCAAGATGAATCTCATATATGATATATTGTGATATGTATGCAAATTTAACATTGAAATTTGAAAATAAAAGGCAAAATACACTTTAAAATCCAAAAAATAAAATAAAATTCAGACTCAGCATCTTCTCCTGTGGCTGTATCTTCTATAAGAGTTCCTCAGCTCTGTCAATAATATCATAATTTATCATCTTATTCAAAATGGCACCATCAGCTATAAGTGATACAGGGCACTCTACTTCTGTGGATCAATGTGAAGTCATCAGTAAGTCAAAGGGTTAGCCATAATGTTTCCTTAGAACTTCTAAGCTTTACCCTTTTCTTCCCATTCTTCTACTATCTCATGATCTAGTTTAGTATCTCATATTTGGTTTATGCAAGAGCCTCTGACCAATTCTTCTTCCACTCTGTTTCCTCTTGGATCCACTTTTCACGTGGTTCCAGGTTAATATCTCTATCCAAGATTTTCTTTATACCACAGTGCAGAGTTTTAGGGCAAAGGTTCTGGAATCTCACTGCTTTTGAATATACATGCATGCCAACTCCAACGTTCATTAGTCTTGGAAAAGTTATTTTTTTATTTTGTTGACAATATTTGCCTACAATGCAGGGTTGTTGAGAAAAATAGATGTGTTAATATGTGTAAAACACTCAGAGAATTTCCTCAAGCAAGTACTCAATAAATGATAGTCACTGTTATTACCATCATTTTCTCCATTAAATACTTGGAATAGCTTTTTGTACACCATATGATAAAGCTCAATCCCTTAACCTGGCAATTAGGCTCAGCACAGTCTGGTCCCATGTAAATGACCCAGATTCATTGAATGGTATTTGCTAATATATGAGTTCTATGCTCCAGAGTGAACTAAAACAAATACACTTTGAAATGATGTTTTCATTCTAAAAAAAAATAAAAAATAAAAGACAGTGTCAAACCAAAGTGGAGGTCATTGGAAATATTTATTATGCAACCATAATTTTGATTTTAAAACCTTACAAGAACTCTGTAAGAAGGGAAAATTATAACATATTCTCTGTCATTACTCTGTACAGTAAAAGCTTAAGCAAACTCCAGAGATCTATAAAAATAAAAGGATAATACATTTCAACCAACTGGAGTGTATTCAAAATGTAGTGTCAAATGTAACATTTAAAAATCAACCAATGTAAATTGCTAAATAGGAAAAAATATGAAAGATTAGGAGATCATTGTGCTAGTGGGCTTCCTATCATGCTACAAAAAACCTGAGAAAATCAACTTAGAGGAAGAAAGATTTTTTTGGTTCATCATTTCCATCTATAGTAGGTTGGCTCCATTCCTTTGAGCCTGAGGTCAGGAAGAACATCATGGCAGAGGGTACAGCAGGGGAAAGCTTCTCATCTCATGGCAGCCAGGAAGCAGAGAGGAGGGACAGGGACAAAATATAGTCTACTAAGTCCCACCCCTTACAGTTTCCACCACTTCCCAGTAGTCCATTCAAACTCTGAATCCATGGGTGGGGCAAGACTTGAGTCCTCATGATGCAATCACTTCCCCAAATCCCTACCTTTGACCACTGGTGCATGGGGGACCAAACCTTCAACACATGAGCCCTTGGGGGACATTCCAGATTCAAGCTATAACAAACATTCAATAGATACAGAGACAGCACTTATAAAATTTTATACATATTTATGTTTTTTTCAAACTTATCAAACTAGGAGCCAAAAGGAAAACCCCTAATCTGATCTTTTAAAATCTTCAAAAACCTACAGAAATATAATACTCAATGGTTCTCCCAAGAAATTAGAAATGAGACAAAGCTGCTGATTTCTATAACTTTTACTCAACATTATACTGGGGCCGCTAGTCAGTGGACTAAAGAGAAATAGAGAAATAAAAAACCATGGAAAGCATAAAAAGCAAAAAATATTACACTGTCATTATTTGTACAAAACATGAGATTGTGTACGTAGATAATCTTAAAAATTCCAGCTAAACAGTGGAACCAACCTAGATGCCCTTCAATAGATGAATGGATAAAGAAATTGTGGTATATTACTCAGCTGATGGAATATTGCTCACACAATGGAATATTATTCACACAATGGAATATTACTCAGCCTTAAAGAAGAATGAAATTATGGCATTTAGAGGTAAATGGATGGAGCTGGAGAATATTATGCTAAGCGAAGTAAGCCAATCCAAAAAAACCAAAGATCAAATGTTCTCTCGGGTAGCGGATGCTGATCCATAATGGGGGAGAGGGGCAAGGGAAGAATGGAGGAACTTCAGATTGGGCAGAGGGGAGGCAGGGGAGGAGAGGATGTGTGTTGCGGCGGGGAAAGATGGAGGAATGGGATAGACATTATTACCCTGTGTACAGGTATGACTGCATGAATGGTGTGACTCTACATCATGTTCAGAGAAATGAAGTTGTGCTCCATTTGTGTATAAAAAATAAAATAAAATTTTAAAAAATCTATGAACAAGCAAAATTGTTGGATACAATATCAATATTCAAGAATCAATTGCATATCCATATGCCAGCCACAAAAACAAAAAACAAGAAAAGGTCATTAACATTAGTGTAAAGAAACATCAAACACCTGGGAACAAATCTAACAAATGCATTCAAGATCTCTAAACAGAAAACTATAAAACATTGCTGAACATTTTAAAGAAAACCTAAATAAATGAAAGAATTGATCATATTCCTGGATTAGGAGCACTCAATATTTTTTAAAAATACATACATATTTAGTTGCAGTTGGACACAATACCTTTATTTTATTTTTATGTGGTACTGAGGATCGAACCCAGTGCCTCACGCATGCTAGGCAAGCACTCCACCACGGAGCCACAAACCCAGCCTTAGGAGCGCTCAATCTTATAAAGATTTCCAATTTTATTTAACTGACCTATAGATTTAATCCAATCCCAATCTTGATTTCAGCAGTGTTCCCCCAGCAGATTGTTAAACTGATATGGAACACATTTGGAAATGAAAGAAACAAGAACCACCTCTGCAATTTTAAAGAACAGTGTAAACAGGTTTTCTGCTACCAGATACAGTGGCCTTTCATAACACTTCACACTTAAGACAGCCATTGGCACAGACCATGAAATGGCACAGAGCCCAAAAATAGACCCACTTGTGTCTGTCATCTGATTTATGACAGAAACAACACTGAACATCAGTGAGGAAAGGATGGTATTATTAGTAAATGGTTCTGGGTCAACCCTATGCATATAGAAAAATGTGCATCTTTATGTCTTCTTCATTCCATACAGAAAATCATTTTATACAGATTGCTGAGTTAAATGTGAAAGGCAAAACAATAAGACTTTCAAGGGAAAACATTGTCATGACCTTGGAATAGCCAAAGATTTCCAAATAGAACATAAAAAGCCTAACAATAAAGGAGGAAATGACTAATTTAACTATATAAAAACAATAAACTTCTATTCATTAAAACACACATTAAGGACTGAGGATATAGCTCAGTTGGTAGAGCGCTTGCCTTGCATGCAGAAAGCCCTGGGTTCAATCTCTAGCACCCCAAAACAAACAAACAACAAAGTTGTTTCAAAGACCAATCCAATCTCCAGTGTCCAGGTTCTATTGCCGCTTCTGTTCACCGCACATAAACCCTCTCACCAAAACCGAACAGAACTCGGTTTCACTTGAATGCACGGTTGCCACGGTTTCAAAACATTGGAAAGCCCTTGGAATTAATTTTTGCGAAGTGAAGGCTGACTGACAGATTCATAGAAATCCCTCGACTCCACCAAATAAAAGATCCTAGGGCTCTTTGAACCGTTCTCAGCAGGCTGGGACCATTAGTGTTCGTGACCATCAGTATTCATGCAAGTAGGCCTTGTTGCTGGGAAGTTCACAAACTGGAATCCAGCCACTGAATAATCGTGTCACATCAAAAATGAACCTTTCTTCCAATACTGGTTCCTCATAGGCTGAGACCACAAGTCGCCCAGAGATAGTCTAAGCAGCCGGAGGAAGCCTCCTGCAGGTAGGCATTCTTCAGCTGCGCCCGCTCCCCACGTGACTGGCAGGGAAAATTGGAATCCAATCCACCGCTCGCAGCAAGCGGACCTCCCCCCATCCCCGCCCCGCCCACTGATGCTGCGGGCCGGGCGGCCGTCTGGAAACGGGTGACCGGGGGCGGAGCTCACCTCCTGCCCTCCGGGTCTCCCAGGCTCCGCCAATCAGCGAGCGCCCTGTTGGCCATCTCAGCCTCCTGCGCCCCTCCCTCTCCCGCCGGCCTCCGCGTCCCAGAATCCAAGATGGCGGGATCCAGGATAAGGGGTCTCCAAGCCGGAGCCTTGCCGTTTTTCTGCGCCCTGTTGTTGTCACTTAGTCGCTTTGTCCGGGGCGATGGCATGGGAGGCGACCCTGCGACCGCCGGTGCTGCGGACACCCCGGCTGCGCTGCCACATCGCCGTTTCGAGTACAAATACAGCTTCAAGGGGCCGCACCTGGTGCAGAGCGATGGGACCGTGCCCTTCTGGGCCCACGCGGGGAGTAAGCCCGGGAAGGGGGCGGGAGGCCCGGGTCCCCTCTCCGCCTTCCGCCGCCTCCTTTCACCTTCTCTCCGCGGATACCCTGGTGTGGTGAGGGTCCCTTTCCAGCTGCTGCTGCACGTATGCGCTGTGGTGGGGAACCTCTCTGCAGCCCCTCCTCCAGGTTCCTCTGGCCTGCAAGTTCCCCCGCCTGCCTCCAAGAGTCTGCTCACCGTCCTGTCCACTCTCATCCACCTCATGACTTCTTTGATCTCGGTACTGTCCGTTTGATCTGGAGGTGTTTTGTTACTTCCTTCCACTTCCCAGCCCTCAAACTCACTTTTAGGTGTCACGTTTCACCCTGAGCCACGTCTCTAGGGGACACGTTCCCCACCCCCAGCCTTCCCAACCTGAAACCTGTTTCATCAGCCTCCTTTCTCCTGCTTGCTTTTCTCCGGTGTTGTTAGCAATGGTTAATGCTCAGGTGTGTACTCAATGCCCTTTGAAGGCTCCAGAGAATACATGGATTGGTTTTAGAGTAATTTTTAAGTTTTTGCATGTCAGAAGGCATTATTAAGCTGTTAGACCTACACCTTAAAGTTGCTTCTCTTACTGACGTTGGTGTGGTCTTTGATCTTTGCATTATGTAACTTTATAGTCACACCTGTGCTTTTATTTAGTAGAAGATGTTTTTGTATTGATTATTTCTGAACCTGGCTAAGAATAGCATTACATCTTCTTTTAAGAAAAATAGAAATTCTGCTTCAAGTTTTATTCTCACTGTTTGCCACTCTCATCAGTAAGAGAGTCTTGTTAGAGCATTGATGTTTGTGAAAGAAAACATATCTGCAGGTTTTAGTGCCAATGTGTCACTGCTGACTAAGGAATCAGTCATAGCACTTGGCGTGTCATAACCTCTGTTCAGTGATCATCAGATACACCCTTTGAAACAAGTGGCCACTGCCTTTTGATGACATGAGAACTTTGACAGTTTGAATTCCATCTTTATGTGTGATTAAGCAATCATTTATATAAGGCTTGTATACATTCTTCTAGATTGTCCAGTGCCTGAAACAAAATGTTTCATTTCTACAAAGTAATTACTAATAGAAAGCACACTTTTGGGAAGAGCCATTATCTTCAAATTAATATGTAATTATAAGGTATAAATTTCAATTTGATTTAATGACCAAGTCATCAAGTGTTTGAAGCAGAGTGCAATTATGTTGTTAACTCTACAGTCATATATTATGAGCCCACTGGGCAAAAGGATAATGGTGGGCACTTTGTTATCAAGATAACATCATTGCTAATACACAAAGATGATGCAGATGATACTAAACACAAGGTTTTGGATCTTGTACTTTCAGTGTTTTGGGGAGGAGGGGAATGATGATTAATTTTTCAGTAGCGATGATGGATTTGTTCATACTGTTTCACTTTTGTGCCTTTCCATTATCTGTCTGCTTTTCTTTCTCTCCCACCTCTGCAAATTAGGAATGTTAATCAACTACCAAAATGAGTTACCTTGAGTTTCTTTATAGAGCCACAACCAGCTAATCTAGTGTGATGCAAAAATTCAGGATAACATACCTTAATGCATTTAAGTTGTATGCCTGGACTACATTTGAAATAAAGATATTAGTTTTTTAAATGTGACTTAATCTGTGTACTGACTCTGAGAATCACTGCTGTGGACGTCCCTTGCTTTCATGGCTACTCTAATTTTATAGTCTTATTGTTCTCTTACTGCCATTATTCATTTTCCCCTCCATTTTTATTTGGCTCTGTGATCCATTATGTAAGACAAAGAGGGGAGAGATTTTAGGATCTAATTTAAACAAAACCCTTGACATTTAGCTCCAAATTAAGATAAAATCTATTATGTTTGTCTGTCTTAGTTCTAATGTCCTTTTGTACTGCTGGTACACATGGGTCCATAAGAGAAAAAAAAATGATAACAATTTGTAACTATTTATAGCTCTCAAATCTCTTTTCATTCTCAGATTTGATTCTTAGTAGGTAAGACAGGTGTTATCTGTTTTATATATGGAAAAATTGATGTTCAGAAAGGTTAAGTTTCTTGTAAAAGGTTACATAGCTGGTGTCTGTAGACCTGAACTCAAATCTAGGTCTTCTGATTATCTGTCCAGTTCTTTTTCCAGTACCTTTCTCTCAACCATTCAGTATTTGAAAATGATGATGACAAAAGTGAATGATCATACTGAAGTATCTCAACTTTTCTGTCAGTTTTTCCTACTATAAAGTAATATTATAGTTTTATTTTCCAGCATAAATATCAGAATGGTTTAATATCTGAGAGGTTATGCAGAATTTTTCATATTTTAGGCTTAATCATGCTTTAATAATTATCTAATTCAAGAATAGGAGGATTGAAGCCGGGCGTGGTGGCTCACGCTTGTAATCCCAGCACTTTGGGAGGCTGAGACAGGAGAATCGCGAGTTCAAAGCCAGCCTCAGCAATGGCAAGGCGCTAAGCAACTCAGTGAGACCCTGTCTCTACATAAAACATAAAAAATAGGGCTGGGGATGTGGCTCAGTGGTCGAGTGCCCCTGAGTTCAATCCCCAGTACCAAAAAAAAAAAAAATAGGAGGATTGAAATACTTATAAGCATACCTCATTTTATTGCACTTTGCATATATTGCATTTTTTACAAATCAAAGATACATGACAGCTCTATTTCCAGCAAGTCTGTTGGCTCCATTTTTTTAACAGCTTAGATGATTATTAGCTTTTTAACAATGTTACTTTTTGATTAAGGTATGTACATTGTTTTAGACATAATGCTCTCATACATCTAATAGACTAGATTGTATTGTCAACATAAGTTTTATATGTACTGGGAAACCAAAAAATGTATAAAAACTGCTTTCTTGCAGTGGTTTGGAACCAAACCAGCATTATCTCCAAGGTATGCCTGTATGTACACTTTTATAATTCTTTATATGTTTCTGAGGTTGTTAGATGAAATAACTTACCTGAGATTAACCCCGCTAGTTAGTGGCGGAGCTGGCACTTCAGCTCAGACTGGAAGTGCAGATAACTACTTTGGGGATCACCATTTCCTCTGAGAATCTGCCAAAGCTGAAGAATTGCTTACTCAATTGAATTTAGTTGGCTTTCTCCCTGGAAAAATGTATATATGCAGAATATTTTGCATATAACTTTTAGGGTGCTTATGGAAGTGATCAAGCTCAGCCCCTTCATTTTACAGGTGAACATATGGTGAACCCAAGAGAGTAAGAGAATTTATTTGTTCAAAGTCCCAGCTGAACTCAGACTAGGAACAAGTCTCTTGATTCCTAGTGGTATGTTCTTTTCAAAATGTTTAAACTTTTTAACATTTGTAAACCAGTAAATATGTTGCAGGGTGTTTTTTTTTTTAATAGCATGAAAAATTTTTGAGATATTTAAAAAATATTGTGAGACTCAAATAGGTAGTTTGCCTTTTAAGCCATAATTTCTTTCCTCTTGCCCATGGAATATTTAATGTATTGTAGGTTTATTTAATTTAATTTTTTTTTTTTTTTTGCAGAGATATTTCATTGTTCAAAAGATAAAAGAGGCATTGGCCCTAAAGTTTCAAAGTTGAAACCATTAATATGAAATTATTTCTTAATAAAATTATTGTACAGGTTACTAAGTTAAAACTAGTTTTTTATACATGTTGCAGTTTGGTGGTGATGTATTGAATTTTATCTAATTATAACTTAAAGCTTTTCTTCCTTTATTTCTGCTGTAGATGCTATTGCAAGTTCAGATCAAATTCGAATAGCACCATCTTTAAAAAGCCAAAGAGGGTCAGTATGGACAAAGACAAAAGCAGCGTTTGAGAACTGGGAAGTGGAGGTGACATTTCGAGTGACTGGAAGAGGTCGAATTGGAGCTGATGGACTAGTATGATCATTTCTGTTACTTAGAAAATTAACATAAATGCACATACTACTAACCTCTAATGGTTCCCTGTTATATATTTTCAGGCAGTTTGGTATACAGAAAATCAAGGCTTGGAGGGCCCTGTGTTTGGATCAGCTGATATGTGGAATGGTGTTGGAATATTTTTTGATTCTTTTGACAATGATGGAAAGGTACATTTATTTTAAGAACAGTTACCTACTTCCTTATATCTGCTAGCAAAGTTAGGCTATGAGAAATATAGCTTATTTGACACTTTCATGAATTTAATAGTGGCAGACTCTGCGGGTGACATTTTAAATATGGTAATTAGTCTCTAGCAACTGAGAATTTAGCAACTGAGAGCTATACAGACAAAGTTTTTTATATACCACCTTGAGGTCATAATGGAACCTTAGAACTTTGCAGTGATTTCCTTCCCTACCACCCCTGTAATGTGCTTAACAATTATGTTGGGTAAGCCTGAGACATTAAAGTAGGCAGTGAAACCAGTTGTGTTTAGAAGACTCTTAAAAGTTTGCTCTCATGACATTGTTCATGTGCATGACTTATTGCTAGCTCATGTAACAACTTCTCATGTCAATCACTCTTTTTGATCAGACCAGTTTTTCTGATGATGTCTCCTAAAACAGTTAAGAACAAAATGTACTTACGTATTATAAACATTAACTTGTGGTTTAGCAGCAACCTTAAGATTGATGGCATTCCCTCTAGCTGGTTTTTTTCTTCACTGACTTTCAGTGATCACTATTAGCAATTCAAAGAACTTTAATAATTCTTTGAATGCCAAGACCATATTATTTTAAAATTTTGAGTCCTAGAATTTTAGACATCTAAGAGACCTGATAGTATAAGAATGATCTAGAATTTTTGATTAAGGCCTTTAAAACACATGCATTCTCTTTATTTTTAGAAAAATAATCCTGCTATAGTAATTGTAGGCAACAATGGACAAATCCATTATGACCATCAAAAGTAAGTGTGTGATCTTTACAATGTTTCTCATTTTAGCTTCTTTTCAGGAATTACATGAAAAATATTGTTTCATATTCTGAACACTTTGCAAAAAAGATTATTTTTTTTTTACAGTGTCATTTTGTAACTTAGTGAAAGGATCTTATTTTAATTTGGCTGTGTCCTAACCCAGTAAGTCCCAAGTTTTCACATCTGAATATCTTAATGAATTTGACACAGGTACATTAAAATAGGTTGGAATCATGATCTAGAGCTTGTATACATTATATAATTGAGGTTATTATAATTATATTAATATAGTTATAATTATTACATAATTATATTGCATATCATATAATTATATTTAGGTGCTTATTGGTGTCCCACATCTGGAACAACGGAACCAAATGGGTTAAAATTGTTTCTATGAACTACATATTTTAAACTTAAAATGTATATTTATTTAACCTAAAATTATATGATACTTTTGAAGGTTTATAGAATGTTCCTGGCTTTCCACTGGTCATACTTTTTCACCTTTATTAGTTTTAAAACTAAAGTTGAGCCACAACCAAACTAATGAATACACAACTTATGCCACTTTTTTTTTTAATATTTATTTTTTAGTTGTAGGTGGACACAATATCTTTATTTTATTTTTTTTATGTGGTGCTGAGGATCGAACCCAGTGCCTCCCGCATGCTAGGTGAGCACGCTACCACTGCGCCATAACTCCAGCCCAATTTATGCCACTTTATTCATTGTAAATATTGTGGGTTACAAAGGATCCGAATGTTTAGTTATTTATAATATATGTGAACTGTGTATGTGCATTTTTTATTTTCACATATTTATTGTAGAAGAATTACCTTTTAACTAATCATTGAACTGAAAGAAAAATTACTTTTCCTTGCTGTAGTTTACTGTTTCCTGCCTTGGTGATTTTCACCCCTGGTAGTTCATCACAACCCCCTCTATAGCTATTTAAAGTAGAGGTGCCTAGGCCCTCTCTTTTTAGTTTGCTTTAGTTGATTTCTGGTGGAGTATAGGGATCTGCATTTTTAAAAGCTCCACAAGGAATTTGGATTCTGCCCCATGGTAGAGGTCCTCTGTCCTAGCCTCATGCAAAATGGTATATCTCTCCTTGCTATCAGTACATAGTAACATTGGTTCTCATGTCACTCAAAGTTCTGGCAGGAAAAATTTTGTGCCACCTTTGTGTCCTCTAAATAAATAAGTTGAAGTAAGTATCCTAAGATTTTATCATAACTTGATATTATTTTAATCTTCCTGAATTTTTAAATAATGAAAAGCTTTCTAAGTTTCTTTTTTTCCTTTCTTTTACATTCTAGTGATGGTGCCAATCAAGCCTTAGCAAGTTGCCAGAGGGACTTTCGTAATAAACCCTACCCTGTTCGGGCAAAGATTGTATATTACCAGAAAACTCTGACAGTAAGTAGTAGTAATCAAATGAACAGTATTCTAGTATGACTTTTTCTGTTCAGTTCTTTTTGAATTGATTGATATTAAATGCACTTAAATATGGATATTGTTTATGTGCCCATCATTGTTACTCTAAGAGAACAGACATGGCTTCAGAGCCTGGTATATGTGGGCATCTATTTTAAGAACTTGCCAGTAGGTTTCCATTTGGTCAGTAGGTATTTAAGCACCCTGCTCTATGGGACATGTTATGAATGTATGCCAGTCTTTAGGAAACAGGAGTAAGACAAAGGTCATTCTCCCCAGAGAGCTTATAGTCTAGTGGTGGAGACACATGTAGTGTTACCATGCTGTGTAACAAAAGCTGCAACACAGCCCCCATGGAAGAACTGTAGGAGTGAAATTCTGTAACTCTGATGTGGGAGTAGGGAAGGTCAAGAAGAGCTTTCCAGAATTAAGCTACAATTTAAAGCAGGAGCAGGAAGTTTTGGGATAGGGTGTGTGAGTGAGTGTGTGTGTGTGTGTTTTCTAGGCACAGAAAGCCTAGAAAATCAAAATATTTGAGATAGAGTTTGGTATGATTTCTAGATAGAGGAGACCTGGGGGAAGTAAGTTTGATGGTTTGGCAGTTACGCACCTTGCACTGGGTGTCCTGTAGTTTATCCTGTAAGGAACTTTTAAGAAAGTTCAATTTTAAGCAGAAAGTCAAATGGTCAGATTTACAATTTTGAAAGATAGTTTAGATCCTAGTGTTCTTATTTGTGAGAAGAGCAAAGGATAAGCTGATTTTGACTACTGGTCTCTTAAAAGTGCCAGGCCTGTGCTTTGTACTTCATGTGCAATTTTTCAAACAGCCCTGTGGCATAGGCATCTCCATCTTAAATGTGGGAAAATTGAATATACAAGATTTTAAATAACTTCAGTAATATCATACTAAATAACTCACCGAACTGTGATGTAAACCCAGCTCCATCTTAACTACAGGACCCCACTTGTGGTCTGCACTAAGGTGGTGGCAAAGGGAAGGTAGAGGAGAGATGAGGAGCAGGTGGAGACTACAGGACTAGGACTTAGGACAGTTTGCCAGGGGTTGAGGTGTGAATAGAGTTGTAGATTCAAAGATAGTTCCTGAATTGCTGCCCAGTTAGACAACTAATTGGTACCATTTCCTAGCAAAGTAGCAGCTCCTTTGTGTTTGGGGAAAATGGAAATGAGAGGGTTGGTAATTACTTTAATTGTAGATAAATTAAATTTAGGGTATAATATAGGTGGCTCTATCCAACTGGCGGTTCTAATAACTAAGATCATTGATGCATTGTAAACTTTGCTTTATAAAGATGTCATCAATATCTTTTGTGAATTTTTTCTTTTCCCAAATCATGAGCTAGCCTTAAACTCCTATGTATAAAACTCTGAAAAGAGATAGCTCTTTGGAGAAAAAGAAACTACAGGTATATGAGATTGAACCCAGGGTTTCATGGATGCAAGGCAAGTGCTCGACCATTGAGCCATACTCAGCCCTTTGGAAAACTATATTGGCTTGATCTTGAATTCCAAGCTGTTAGAGATCTCATTATACAGGATGTGTTCAGGGTATTATGCTGGACTTAGGTTTCACTGTAATTGCTATTCATTCTGTAAAGTTTCATAAGGGTCATCACTAAGTCATGCTTACCTTCATGTGGACAAAGCCCAGACAGCAGCTACTCACATTGTGAGTAGATGCTTACTTAAGATCACAGGAAGCTGGGTGTGGTGGTACACACCTGTAATCCCAGCACTTTGGGAGGCTGAGACAGGAGAATCACGAGCTCAAAGCCAGCCTCAGCAATGGCGGGGCACTAAGCAACTCAGTGAGACCTGTCTCTACATAAGACACAAAATAGGGCTGGGGATATGGCTCAGTGGTCAAGTACCCCTGAGTTCAATCCCCAGTACCAAAAAAGATCACAGGGAGACTGCCTGCATGATTCTACACAGTGAGGGAGGGGCCCACCAGCAGTTCCTGCAGAATGTACTACTCCCCAAAAAGTTTCCTAGTCAGATGAGATTGGGCGTTGCTGTACGTATTAGCATATTTTAAATTCCTTCATAAAGAAAGGATAAATAAAGAAACCTTTAATAAGCCTCACATTCTCCAGACTTACTTGGACCTGGAATTCTTTGTTGCCTAGTATCTATGAATAACGGTAGGGCTGGTGTTTGAAGTGTACGCGCTACAGTATGTACTAACTCCTACATGCAGCTTACTGGGTCTAGCCTATGAGCATTTGCTCAGCCTGTTGTTCCTTCTGGTGACGTTCTCTCCTTTCCTTTGTGCTGGCAGATGTGAACTCAGCTTATAATGATATATTTCCCCTAAACTTTTCAAATATTTTTTTTCTTTAATGCTTTTTTGGCCTTTGATGAAGTGTGCCGTCTTGAATTACTAGTTAACTCTATCTTTTATTACCAATATGACTATAACCCCAGGCAGATATTATATCCTTCAATGCTCAAAATTGCTAATATTTTGCCCGTGTTAGATACTTAAGAAATGTTAAGTTAGTATTTATTTGCACTTCAGCTTGTCCCAGTTGTTTTTACATTGGAGGGAAAAGAAGGACATATTGCAAAGCAAGAAGTGTGTGTTCCTGGCATTAATTATGAACACATAGTATGTGGGCTTTACAATCACAGTCCTGATGTTCCTCCTAACTCATTGTACAGTGAATATGTTATACTCTTTAACAAAAATTAGAATGAGACAATAAAGATCAGTTGTAAATGATATAAACTGAAATAGGATTATTTCTAATCAAAGGAAACAGATATTAATATTAGTTAGCTATATGGCAGGTGATCTTTAAAAATTAATTTTAACTAGTTTTTAGTCACATATTTCTATATTACATTATATAGAGGTTAACCTTTCCTGTTAATGGGTATTTTATTCTTTTGCTGAAAATTTGGACAGAGTTCTGTAGCATTTCGTTTGTGTGATTTAACCTTAACTGTCTATGACAGAATTTTGACTGTAGAAGTAGTGAGTGATACAGGTGCCCTTGGCCCATGCCATGGACCTGCTCCTTTTGTGGCCACTCCAATTTCAGTGGCTGTCTTTTGGGGTAGACCTAATGATGGATTTGTTAGGAGTGAAGAGGTAAAACCACAACTTGGCTGGGGTAGTGGGAAGAGCTTTCGTGTGTCTGCTGGATCCCTATGCTTACTTAGAATTTCTTAAGAAATTTAGGGTTGTTACTTCAAATGTGCATCCTGCAGAGAAGAAACTTGGGTGTCCTTTTAGTGTTTTCATTTTCTACCTTTTATGTCAGTGTGACTTCTGTCACTTTCTGTTTCTGCTAACTTATGATAGCCCAGTTACTTCACTTACATAATAAAGAGGAGCTCACTAGTGGTTGAAGCAATCTATTTAATTCTCTATGAGGTGCAGTTAACATTGTACACTTAACCTATTGGTTTTAACTCTGTCACTGGGGTTTCAGAACAAATATGATCTCTCTTGTGTATAAACCATTGGAACAGAATACTTTTTTCAAGAGAAAGTGAGCCATATTTCATTTTAGAAAAATTTGAATGAAAAGTGATCAAAATTTTCACATTTTAAACATTTGACACCATGGATGAAAAACAAATGGAATATCTTATTGTATGGTAATATTAAGTGAGGTTATTTTAAATTACGCTTTATAATAATGAAAGGAAGCAAAATTGGACAAATTGACTGACTGAAGTTCATTTTACAATGTCCATTGTAAAAGCTATAGCTATAGTATGTCTTTCTAGGTAATGATCAATAATGGCTTTACACCAAATAGAAATGATTACGAATTTTGCGCCAAAGTAGAAAATATGATGATACCCCCACAAGGGCATTTTGGAATATCTGCTGCAACAGGAGGTCTTGCAGGTAAAACGTGCCATCTTTTTAATATTGAAAGTTAGTGAATTGAGTTTTATTGGTAATAATGTATTTTGGAGATATGTAAACTTGTTTACATTTAACCTTTTAAGATGATTTGAAGCCTTTCCATAGTCTAGTGTGCCAGTCTTTTGCTCTGTTGGGACAGCTCTCATTCTGTAGGTATACAGCTGGCTGGGGATGCATACAAGTATGCAACTTACAGCATTAGTTTGAGTACTATTTTACAGCAAAGGAAACATATTTAAATTTGAGGCTACAGAAGGTTAATTGTCAAGTGTTTTGGAACCCCTGAGTATTGTCACATAGTATATAAATGAATTTGGCAATCTGAGGAAATTTTATTGGGCACCAAACTTTACACCAAGATACAATGATTATTTTTTTCCATGTGTGGTAATAAATGAAGTTACTCCACATTAATACAATTTTATGTTAATATGGCACATTGTAGTTTTAAATACTTTTCAAATATATGGATTGTTCTGTACAACACAGGGAGGATGGAAAGAGAGATCACATTTCCTTTGTTTTTAGATGAATTTGCCAAATCTTAGGTGAAAGGTTCTGAAGATCACATGGCCAGTAATGGTCAGCCCAGGAAGGTCTGATACCTGCCCTTTTTAGATCACATGATTTCTCTTCAAGTTTCTCAGTGTACAGTGAAGAATCACAGTTTTCTGTATTGAATGTGCCTGCATCTCTCAATCTCCATGAGTGGAAGAAAGCACTGCTGTACCCTGGAGATGAGATGTGACTAACCAGGGCAACCTACTGAGTCTCTGCTTTTAGCTTGAGCAGCTTGAAATTAATTTGATTTTATGTGATTTTAGATAAAATGTAAAGTTATTTGTGGCTTCCATGTGAGTAAAATAAATATGAAAGGCAATAAGCAGCGCATGTTATGAAAAAGATTCAGGGACAGTTAGGTACAGGAAATATATGAGCAGCGTGTCTCATTTGATGGGACATTATCCATGCAGGAAACTTGTGGGGAAATGAGAGGATCTCAGTGCCAGGATTAGGAGTTTGGACTTGTTTTTATTTTTCATTTATTTGTTTGTTCCTTATTAGACATTTGTTAAGCATCTTTTGTATGTTGAGATTGTTAAATGTTCTTACTTAAGTGAATTTGGGTTATTTCTAATGTAAATCTTTCAGATGAATTTTTTGTCCTTAAGATCACAGAGAACCATTGCCTTTATCAAATTACAGCTTATTAATCATTATTTTAAAAATAATAAACATGAAATAAGGCCACAACTATAAAAATAATATATTATGGAATTTTTTCAGGTTTTTTTTTTCTTTTTTCTTTTTTAATTTGTAGATGACCATGATGTTCTTTCTTTTCTGACTTTCCAATTGACTGAGCCTGGAAAGGAGCCAGTAAGTACATACATTTGTTTTTCAAAAAATGTATTTTCAGTTTTCAATGGTTATGCCTCATGGCTGAAACTTGGGAAGACTGACCTAGTTTGGGTCTTGTTTCTGTTCCTTACTGCTGTAGGATCATGTACAAGTTACTGAACCTGTCTAGTGTGTAATATTTTCATTGGCACAACAGATGTTTGTCCTGGCCACCTCATGATGTAAGGATTAAGAGAGACAGTATACTTAGAGCAAGTAGTAAGTAAATAGTAATGGTTATTATTATTTTTGCTGTTAATATTAGTAGCAAGAGTATAGCTTTTATTAGTAAAAAGGAATAACCATTTTATGTTAACCTTTCAGCTGGAGGTGAAATAGTGGACATGAGAAAAAGAACATATATTGAAAAGACTCACTGGCTCTCTTATCTTTTTTATTTATTCTTAAATTCCAATAAAGCCTACACCAGATAAAGAAATTTCAGAAAAAGAAAAAGAAAAGTATCAGGAGGAATTTGAGCACTTTCAACAAGAATTGGACAAAAAAAAAGAGGAATTCCAGAAGGATCACCCTGACCTTCAGGGGCAGCCTGGTGAGTGGTGGCAAAGCTGACATCAATGGTGGCTGTAAATTGGATTAATATGGATGCAGGATTCCATGTGTTTCCTGTCTCACCCCTGCTCTCTGAACTAGCAAGCTCCAAGTAATTTCTGGAAACAGTTTATGAGCAAATCCTCAGTCCTCAAGAATTGAAAGACCTTAAAAGTGAGAGCTTAGCTTAGTAAAGTGTCAGTAAAGAGTTCCATAGTTAATGGATGAACCATATACCACCAGAGTGGGAGCTCCATGGGGCAGGGATCTCACTGTGTTCAGTGCTGTGTTCTCTAAACCTAAAAAGTAACCCAGAACATTGCTGCCCTAGTGAGGCTCAGTAGGTATTTGCTAAATGAAACTGTCCAAGGTTTATGTCTATCCTTTCAGTGGTACCACTTTTACCTTCTTAGCATAGATGTAATACTTAAAAACTATCAAAACCAATTGTCAGGATAACGTGAAGTGATGCCTAGCTCACTTCTCTCCTTACTACTAACAGAATCCTGGACTTGAATAGTTCAATATTTTAAAATACTATTCTAAGCCAATGTAATTAAGATCTTGCTTGCTAAATTAATAATGTCAAAAATATGTTGAGACCGATTTTTATTACCTGGGTTTTCCCTGTGAGCATAAACAATCACTGCTATACTTCAAGCCTGTGGCTAACATTTAATACTGTACAGTGTAATGATCTACAGTGTCATCCAGACTTGATAAAGATAAAAATGAAGCATAAACATCTTTCTTTTCTTGAATTTGTTTCAAACATTATGACATAGGATTTATGAGCATATCATGAAGCCAACTTAGTTAAGTATGTAAAGAGTATAGTTCGGTGAATTTTGAAACATGTTTCTACCTACTTAACTGTCACCCAAAGTATTTTTTCACTTCAGAAAGTTCCCTGGTGCCTCCTTCACATCAAATCCCTTTCCACAGAGCCCATCACTATTCTGATTTCTGTCACCCTACATCAGTTCTGTTTATTCAAACACAGAATCATACTGTAAATGTGAAATAAAAAATTACTTTTAAATGAAAAAATTTAAACTGAATTTATAAGTGTTCAGCCACTAGAAATGACAAAAACAAATAGTAAGAGTCATGATTAAATTAATTATTTACACATTTTCTGTTTGGGAGATTATACCACTATGTTGGAAATGTTTTAATTTTGGTTATCTGTTGACCCTTTGGTCAGTTACAGTATTTCAGTAATCACCTATATATAGGTAATTCTAATTTTAATTCATAATTACTTTGCAGCAGATGAAATATTTGAGAGTGTAGGAGATCGTGAGATAAGACAAATCTTTGAAGGACAGAATCGTATTCATCTTGAAATCAAGCAGCTGAACCGACAGTTAGATATGATTCTTGATGAACAGAGAAGATATGTCTCTTCCCTGTCAGAGGAAATCTCTAAGAGAGGATCAGGGATCCCAGGGCAGCATGGGCAGGTGAGCTTTTGGAACATGCAAATATGCCTTGTATTACCTCTGTTGGAGTAAGAGTAGAAAAGAGGGGCTACTGTGCCCTGTGTCCCTATGGAATGAGGACTATTGAGCTGGCTGGTCATCTTTTTTTCTTCCAGATCACTCAACAAGAATTGGATACTGTTGTGAAAACTCAGCATGAGATTCTGAGACAAGTAAATGAAATGAAGTAAGTGCCTCAAAGTTGTGTTTCAGTGTTATGTGGTATCTTTATCCTGATGAAGGGGATACATGTGGCACTCTGTTATTATAAGGTTCCTCCAAGAGGAGTCACATTCTAGATTCATTTTATAAATAGGGGACTATAAACATAGAACTTCTAATATTTAGAAACTGTAAACATCTAAATTTTTAATTGTTTTAATCTGGAAAAAAATCTTTAGCATCTTTAAAAAAGTGAGTAGATTTGTCATGCTTAACTTGACAGAGCCAGGTGTGTGCTTACATTTAGAAAATATACAAAGAATGTGGAATATGACATATAGCAATTCTATGAGAAATACTAGGGAATAAGCACGTTTAGCATTGTAGGACTGTAATATAAAGCAATTGGATGCAAGCACTTTTTTTGAGTTTTTTTGATGGCATGAAAACATTTTAAAGGAAATAATGTGTGACGGCCTCTTTTTCATTCTCATCTTGTACTCTAAGAGAGACTGGACAAAGAGAGCAGAGGGGAGATTCTGTGTTCTCGGAGTGTGGAATGATAAATTTCTGATGAGAATGATTCACTTATGCAGACAATTAACATTTCTCAAAGCCTGGAGCAGAGAAAACAAGCTAAAGTTTCATGTTTCCATAAGCTAATACTTTAGAGCACTATCCCAACCAGTATAACCCTTGACAAACAAGCATGTCAAGAGGTGTTCTTTAGGATTGGAAAATTAAACCAGATTAAACAGAAGGTCATGTTCCTGACATCTAGATATGAAAACCACCCAACTTAGAACTGAAAGTTTATATTTCTTGGTTCTGTTCTTTGGCACTTAATTTTTTTTTCAAATTGTGAACTCATGATTATTGAATGAATAGTTGAGCTATTCAGATAGTTTAGCTAAATGAATAGAGTTCTTTTGGAAATGGACTTGATCATGTAACATAACATTTGAATTTTTAAATTTTTATGTTTTAGACTTCAAATGTTGCAAAATAGTACAGAAAATTTCCATATATCTTGTACCCATCTTCCCCTAATGTCGATGTCTTATATAACCACAGTATAATGGAAATTAACATTGACAAAATACAATTAACTAAGCTAATGACTTACTCCGACCCCACCTCCTGGTCTTAGGGATACACACACACAAATGTATTTATATATATACATTCATGTGTGTGTGTGTGTGTGTGCGCGCGCGCCTCCCATGGAAGTGTTACTTCCTCTTTCATCCCTGCTCTCCTTAGCCCTAGCTCCTCTTCTTTCCAACCTTTTCCAAGTATCCTTGTTGATAAGTAATTAGTTTCTGGTTTGTCATTTCTGTTTTTCTTTTGCGCATTTGTATTTTCTTAAATCTTCATGCTCTAGAAACCCTCGTGCTTTGTTTCACTTAGCAGTAGTATATTAGAGTACATTAAGATTCAAGTAGTGGTTAGGATTCCTTAGGATATTTGGCAGTCTTTGCAAACTCTCACTAGTGGAGAACAAATGTCATGCATGCAATAAATTAGCATAAAGACTGAGCTCAAATGTCTGAGTTAGTCCTATAGAGCTTTTTCTTCAGAATTAAGTTTCAGGAAAAATATGAAGAGATAGGAAATGTTTGTCTTTCATGGAAAGGAAGATTTGTGTCTGTATGGATTTTCATGTTCTCATAAAGTCATGAATTTTTTTTTCTGTAGAAATCTTAGCATGTAGTTTAGCCCCTTTCTGTAGCATTGGGCCCTTTCCCACTTCTCCAGCTCAAAACTTTTTCCTTTCAAAATTTCTAGCATACTGTTCACTCCTGTGTTTCTTTGGTCTCTCTGCTTCCATTTCGTTTTCTTCGCTTGTTGATCTTCCTTCCAACATCTCTTAAAAGATGTTTTCTCTAGACTTCCATCCTCTTTTCCCTTGATCTGTTCCCTAAACTGAGTATGCCCCCTTCCACTATGACTCTACCTCATAGACCCCTCCTCTTTACTACCTCCCCTTCTTTAATACTCTGCTCTAAGTGCCCAGGTAAGTTCAGTACATCTTTATTTGCAGAGCTCTAGTTGTTTCTAAGACATTGCTTTCCTGCAAGACTGTTGATCTCAGCAGGACAGGAATTACCTTTTTCTCACATAATTTATTTCCCTAAAAATTGTCTGACTTATAACCTGTACCAAATAAATGTTAGCAGAATCACAGGCAAACAAATGAGTGAATGAGGGGACATTAAGAGACGCAGTCTTTGTATATGAAGATATTTCTATGTAAGCAAGTTCATGCTTCTGGAAAGCAATATTCTTAAATGCAGTTATGTGAGAAATTCATATTACTTGGGAGGTTTTAGTCTTGGTAAGTTTCAAGTATATTAAAATGTAATCCTTAATTGGTGTTTGAATGGAAAAGCTTAGACTCTCATGAATTTTCTTGAGCACTCGTGCCATTGAAGGAAATTTTAATCAATATATGACATTGATTCAGAAAGCACTTGAGATATTTTGTATCTAGTTTTAAGTATTGCTTCTTTAGGTCAAACACAGTTTTTTAAAACTTATACTTAATATTCAGTCTGACGTAAGTATGCTACTTCTAATTAATTCTAAGATTTGAGTCTCTTTGCTTTATTCTAGTAGAGCTCTTCTTTTTAAACTAAATTTTACTTTCGGGAAATGAGTGGGATAGCTTGTATTTTTTCATCCAAATTGAACATAATTGCAGGCCTGACTAGTAGGAAATCAGAGACATAAAACTCATTCTCAGGGGGCTTTTGCAAATCCATCTGTGTAGATCCATGGTAGGAGAGTCGCCGTGTGGGAGGGTTGACTGTGTTTGTTAGGGAAGGATCCAGGGGAGAATGTAGAGAAAGGTAACCTTTGATCTGGGCTTTACCTTGGGTCTCAGATATGGTGGAGGGATCTTGACTAGAAAGAACTTCACAGAAGCTTAAAGGGAAAGGATATTTTTCAAGGAATGGCTAGATCCAAGACAGATAAAAAGGAATAGTGGGAGATAAAGTCTGAGCAGTAAGTAGCAAGCAGATTATGAAGACCCTTGAGTTTTCAACTTTTTGTGGCCATTTTCAAACATAAGCAGAAGTGGACTAGTACAGTGAATGTCTATGTATCCCTCAGTCAGCTTCATCAGTTGCCAATTGTATTTTATCTACCTCACAAAAAAATCTCCAGACTTGAAGATAATTTGTAATATAAATGTTAATAACATGGACAGTTTGACATTAATAGAGCTTTTTAAGTGCTTCTAGGTAAAATAACTTGATATTTTCGGGTAAATATATTTCCTTATTAATAAAGAGCCTATTAGGTTTCTGCAATTTTAAAGAAAAATGTTTGTAATTTCTTCCTATCATGCTTACAGATTCATATTCAAAAGGCACACTCAGTGATAGAACTTCATAGTTTACATTTGAATAGTGGAATCACATCTTGCATAAAATTATATTCTGAAGTCAGTATGTAAGATAAAACGTTGCAGGAGGTCAGAATTACCCTTCAAAATGATATCACACCATCTCAGCATACCAACCAGTTTTTCCTTCATATCTGGAACAAATAGATGCTTCTTTGGTTGGCTTCTGGTTGAAGCACTAGTTTATATAGGGACCATCTGGTAGAACTGCAAGGAGAAATAACAACAGTTGAATTTGTGTTTGGGGTTACGAAGTTCCCTACAATTCTAAGATGTGCCAGAAGTATTCACATAACCCAGAAAAGCTATTATACTTATGGTTATAGTTTATTACAACAAAAAAGATATTAAGCAAAATAGCAAAGGAAAGGGTGCATGGAGTTGAGTCCAGGAGAAAGCAGGCTCAGCTTCTGGTTGTCCTCTGCCAGTGTTCTCATAGATGGTACAGATGGTCCCCAACTTAAATTTTTAAGTTTTAACATTGTACAAAAGTGGTACACGTACAATAGAAACTCTACTTCAAATTTTCAATTTTAATCTTGTCCCAGGCTAACAATGTGTGGTATGATACTCACTTTCAATGCTAGACAGCAGCATCTAACCACAGACCCCTATCAGCCATGTAGTCATAGGGTAAACAACCAGTACTCCATCATGTGCTGGGTTGCTAAACTACGATGTGCTGTTGCTTAGTTGAACTAAATGCACTTTTAACTTATAATATTTTCATTTTTCAAGGGGTCTATCAGACTGTTACCTTCATAAGTCAAGGATCACCTATACTTAATTCTCCCTACAGCAATATGTGACAGATAACATGTGCCAAGTGCTGCCATCCAGGGAAGCTCACCCAATCCTTGGCATCTAGGATTTTTATTAAAGGTCAGTCATAATAGATAGAGCACCCATGTAACTGACCATAAACACTCTGCCATCAATTTCCCTAAGATATGAGGCAAACAAAAACAGACATTCTCATAAATCAGTGTTTGCATAAACTGGCCAGGCCCAGTGCCCCAGAAAGATACTCTCATTGGTTAGCATATTCCAGGTGCTTACAGGAGATGACCACATCAAGGGCAGTTTGAAAAACTTTGGAATGCACAGGATTTGCAGAGTTCATGTCTGCTTAATGCTTTGCTGTAAAACATTGAAAACACTGGAAATATTTCTTACAGTTTTATTAAGAGCAGTGTTCATTGTACTATTTAATATCCACTTACATTGCTGTTTTTTTTTTTTAAGAATTTTTTTATTTAATTAATTTATTTTTATGTGGTGCTAAGGATTGAACCCAGTGCCTCCGACATGCATTCCACCATAGGCAAGCACTCCACCACAGAGCTACAACCCCAGCCCACGTTGCTGGTTTTAGTACAGATTATTTGGTAGTATTCTCTATGTAGTATTTTTAGGTGACCTTTAGTAAAGGATAAAGCCATAATGTTAAGTTGTAGTTTTATTAATAATTTTCCAATTTTGAAGACAATTCAAAGTTTTAAAATACTTTCTTTACCCTTTTTGTGTGTGTGTGATCTAATTATTAAGCTTAAAAAAAATAACCATTTGAAATCTGTGACTGAAAAAATCAATCATCTTTATAGTGATTTCATGGTATAAAGAGATTTTCTGTCTCAGGAATTCCATGAGTGAAACTGTCAGACTGGTCAGTGGGATACAGCACCCCGGTTCCGCAGGAGGAGTCTATGAGACCACACAGCACTTCATGGACATCAAGGAGCATCTGCACATAGTGAAGAGGGACATAGATAACTTAGTGCAGCGCAATGTGGTAACTTTGTTTCTTTTTCTGTAATTGTTATAGACTTATTTAGAAAAGGGAGAACTCATAGTATACTTTTATTCTACTGAAAATATGTTAACATTAGTTGGTGCTAACACCTTTTTTTTTTTTTTTTTTGGTATTGGGGCTCTACCGCTGAGCTAAATCCCTGACCCTTTTTGAGATGGGGTCTCACTACGTTGCTGAGACTGGCCTCCAACTTATAATCCTCCTGTCTCAGCTTCCTGAGTGGCGGATATTAGAGGCATTCACCACCATGCTCAACTAGCTAAAGTTCATTTTTAATGTTCAGGGTAGAATTGGTCCTCCAAATTTCTATGTATTTTGGTTTCCTTATTTAAGGTGGAAGAAGAGTTTCCATAGCAGTTTTATATGTAGGATTTATATTATCATTCAGTGAAAATATTTTCTGATTACCATTTTAGTATCTTCTCTGGCTAAGTTAATGCTTTGGGTAATATATATGTCCTGAAGAATTACTCTTGATAGATGTAACTATATTGAGAACAACTAATTTTAGAAGCTATTATGTCTAGATGCCTTGATGAAATCTTTGAATATTTAATTACTTCCTTAAAATAGAAGGAATGCTTATGGAAACAGAAAGAGAAATGTTTTTCAGAACAGTAATGAGTAATGTTGAATACTGTGAGATTGGAGAGAATGAGGGCTGAGTAAAAGCCATTATGTTTGTAGAGTAGTTTATTTTCTGAACTGAAACTCTTTTGAAAGTGAAGGGTATACTATTAGTAATCACACCAGTGCAGCAAGTGTGCACTGAAAGTGTCCAGGGGAATTGTGGTTTGTATTGCGTCTCATCTTTAGAACCTTCAAAATCATCATCCTCCTTAATGAAGACAGGAGCCAGAAGGCAATGAGTTGTGACTGGATAGTTACAAGGTGGAAGCCATCCCATGTCAACTAATCTCAAAAAACCCATCTTTTTTGAATTAAATAAAGGAAAAGTTAAATGATAGAAGATATTTCTAGGGATGAATTAATGAAAATACTTGTTTATGTAATAAGCCATGTGTTTTATAAAGTTTCATTATGTCTTTTTCCAAATTACTAATTTGACTAATTGTAATAGGAAGTTCTTTGCCTTGTAGCCGTCCAACGAAAAACCAAGATGCCCAGAACTTCCACCATTTCCATCATGTCTGTCTACAGTCCACTTCATCATATTTGTGGTCATACAAACACTGCTATTCATTGGTTACATCATGTATAGGTGAGTCTCAGTGAAATCTGACATAAAAATTTTCTGTTTAATTTGAATATGAAGTTATATATGCCCATAGTGCCACTTTCAGATAAAAAGCAAATATTATTTCTAGTCTATTTCTGTTCACATTGGAGTACGTATATAGAATATATGCTTATCTTAATGTTTTTTATATTTTAAGCAATCCTGTTTTTTTTCAAAGTTAAGTGTGTAGAACTTCTTTCAGTTTTTCTTTTCTTTTTTTTTTTTTTTTTGTAGGACTCAGCAAGAAGCAGCTGCCAAAAAATTCTTTTGACCACCATTTTCATGTGTGTACATCATGTATGTATGTACCAAATGTCTTTTTGAGGGAATTTTAAGTATTTAAATTACTTCATAGTCTAAATTATTAAATTTTATATAAAATAAAACATTGTTTAAACATTGATTTTTTTTCAGTAAGAATAAAGCTTAAAGACAACCACATGTAAATATGCTCATAGTACATACATCTGTTTAAATTTCAGTGAATTTTTGGTTGGTAGAATGTAGCCACTGAATAAAATATTGACAAGAGGATAAATAATAGAAAATAAAAAATGAAAATAATAGAAAATGGATATGAGTGCTACCCACACTAAGTCTCTAATATGGAGAGGTTTATTTATTTAACATAAACACACTTGTCCTCTTGTCTCCCAAATTAGGGGGTCTAAGTAACAGTGCTCTCTCTCGTATTTTGTCCCCAAAGTCTTAGAAGTCAGAATTTCCTAATCTAAGACCTGGCCCTGCAGTTCTTTAATCTTAACATAGCTCCCTCTGGAATCAAAGAAGGTTTTGTTTCAGAGCTTTGTGATGTGGATAATAGGCTTCAGAATGTTTAATGAAATGTTTTTCCCTCTTTATCAATGCTATATCTCACTTTTAAAGGAAATTTTAGGGGAAAATTTAGAGCTGCTCTTTGCCTAAAAAGTCATTTAGATGAAAACATTCCTCTGATAATGGTTTTTAATGGTTATTTTGCCTGGTAACATATTCATTTCACGATGGCCCATATTCTTGAGTGTCTTCCTTCAATATTATAAAAAATAATTTTTTGTATTTATATTTTTAATTTAAGGAATTTATTTCTCTCATTTTGTCTAACATAATTCTTCTCAGATTACATGTTTTGAGGAAATTTTGAGTTCACAAAACCTACCACTACACTGTGGTTTACATTACTCTATGTAACCCAAGGTTTGTTACTTCTTGTGTACTCTTAAATTAAGGAGGCTTGATTTAGAAGTAATTTTAAGATTTTTGAGGACAAAAATTGAAAAATAAAGCAAATTCTTGTATTTCTTCCTTTTAATGCCAGAACTAAGGATGTTGTAAAGCACTTGTTAGTAAACTTACCCATTACATGTTAGACTGGAAGGAGATTTTATAGTCTTTGTACATAGTGCTAGGTATTAGCGAAACATCCGTAAATGACATTTTTTTAAATTATTTTTTAGTTGTAGATGGACGCAAATATCTTTATTTGTTTATTTTTATGTGGTGTTGAGGATTGAACCCAGTGCCTCCTGCATGTAAGGCAAGCGCTCTACCACTGAGCTGCAATCCCAGCCCCATAAATGACATTTTTATAAATGCAGATCTAGTTTTTGTTTTCACAGCTAATGTAGACTTACTCTTGCTCACTTCAAAATACATTTACCTAAAGTGATTTGATTCTCTTTCCTTTGCCATAGGATCTGAGTAATACTGTTTTATAAAATAGTACTATTGAATTCTTCCAAGCCCTCCCAAGATTCCTCTCAAATGTCATTTACAGATTGGGCTAATGACCTAAAATCTCTAAAGACTTCATGAAGAATTCCGTAGTATAGCAATAGCTAACTAGCACTGTGTGTGTAAACAATCTTGGATTGCTTCTTGTGTAAGTGTTTACCCTAGAACATGGGAAGAGAATAACTAATGAGGACTCACTCTACTTCAGTCACTTCAACGTTGAAAACGCTCCTCTCACGTTTTTCCTTTTGTGTTAACATTTTGAAATTCATGTTTCAGAGACATCATCATCACAGAATTTACTCATATTCCATGAAAAAAGTAATTACCTTCAGAAGAATATGTTGTAGACTATGAAACTTGGGAAATCCTCTTGAGATAAAGGCTGCCAAGTCCAGTATTTTTAAAGCACACAGTTACGTGTGCCTGAACATTAAAGAAATACAGAATCTATGCAGTATACATTTTCAGACTAGAATTCAAGGGGAGCCTTTTTGATTGTTCCTAATACCGATGGAGATGGTTGTTGTGAAAGAATGAGCATGAATTTTGTTTCTTATTAATTCAACTTGCTTGAAAATCAGTGAAAGAGTTCACACAGGATATTTATCTTATTATTTGAAGTTTGTTTTCCTCAAAATCATTGAGTAGCTCATTTCTGAACAAAGTGTTTTGATCTGTGGAAAAATCAATCACTGCCAGAATTCTTTCATTTCTGTACTGTTACGTGTAATTGAATCTAGTCACTTCTCTCACACCAGCAAGTATCTTATAGGTGCCTTGGATTAAAACAAAATTTATTTAAAATTTTTAACGTAAGTCATTGTGTTTATGATGCCACTTTAAAAAAACAATGTAATTACATAATGGCTGATACCCGTATTTAACATACTTGTGTTCCAATTGTTTAAATGTTTTATTCAGCTTGAAACTTCACCATGAAGTCACAGTAACCAATGTTTTGTCATGTGTTGAAGGCATCTCAGTGTTTCTTAGAGTATGGTCCATGAACCATCTGGGTTATGAAGTGCTTGTTTAAAATACATATTTCAGTGCCCCATTCCAGGTTACCTGAACTAAAACTCAGGGGTGGGGCTTCAGAGTGTCAGTGTTCAACAAGCACCTCAAATGATTCTGAGCACACTAAGGTTGAGAACCACTAAGACGGGAGTGAAAAAATTGGTCTCTTGTTGGCTTAAAGCTGAACTGAGAGCATAATATAATACTTTTATTATCATTGCAATTATTAGCAAATGTGCACTGATTCTTTTATACTTAACATTTACTTAATGTTTCTTTTATTAAAACTCTTGGTTCATTAGTGACTACAAACTAAATTCAGGTTGTTACTTGGGGCTCTTGGTACTTTGGTGGTGGCTTATGTTCAGATTCTGATCAAGCCATGGGAACTTCCCATCTTAAAGCCTGCCTGCTAAAGCCTTTGCTTTCTTGTTGTGATTGTGCTGATGTTTCATTTCAGAAAACTGTACTTTTTGATAATGTGGGGATAACAGAAATTACTTGAATAAGGAATTGCCTGCCCTGCCACTTTGCAGAGATACAGTCTTTGTAAAGAACATAAAGCAGTTGTGAATATTAAGATGTGATTATCTTTCCCTGTCCGTGTACTTGTCAAAGGGAGATAGTGAACAAATTATTATATTGGGAATTTTTTTAATTTATAAGATCTAGTGTAAAATCAGCTCTTGCAACTTTTTAGATCTGTGTGTTGCCTGTTTAATATATTTCTTTTATGTTATTACTTAAAGTTTAAAAGGGTTTTCTATCCACTGTCAACTTCAATTGGATAACATTTTGTCAAGTTTTTTTTTCTGATTGTTATCTGATGCTAGCTGGAATTTAAAAAATGACATTGACCTTATTCAAATAAAGAAATATTTTAGTAGTTTGCTATTTTCTTCATTGATCTCAGGTAATAAGTAGCTTTTCATTTTCAAAATAGGCTCTGATCTGCAATACAACTTCATTTATCTGTCATCTGAGCTTTGCCTTAGGTGACCTGCCTCCTATGGCATCAACAAATGGAAGGAAAACTGGAGAAAGTAGAAATGACATTAAATATTATCTTGCTGGTAATGAAATGTACATATTAAAACAATATATTTGATGTTTTCACCTTCGATAACCAAATGCTGGCGAAAGTATAGTTAAGGTGGAACTCCTAGTTATTACTAGTTACTGGCAATTTTTTAAATCTTTTTTTGGGTACTGGAGATTGAACTCAGGGGCACTTGACCACTGAGCCACATCCCCAGCCCTGTTTTGTATTTTACGTAGAGACAGGGTCTCACTGAGTTGCTTAGCACCTCGCCCTTGCTGAGGCTGGCTTTGAACTCATGATTCTCCTGTCTCAGCCTCCCTAAGTGCTGGGATTACAGGCTTGCACCACTGTGCCTGGCAAATCTTTTTTTTTTTTCTTTTTTTTTTTCAAATACCATTTAACATAATGAAACTGGGTTTGAGTCTTGGCTCTGTCACTTGCTAGAGGTGGTTTTTAGTGTTGTCATAAGCTTACATGGTAGCATTGTAAGAGAGAGTCTTTATAAAGAGATTTCAAATAGCATACTAAGTTAATGGACTCCTCTCTTTTATAAACATAAAGAAATGCTGGGTAGAAGATTGAAATACATAGATGAGTTTGAAAGAAATCAGAACTTAAAGATTGATTAGGGAGCTTGCCAGGGGCAAGGGTAGCAGAAACTAAACTATATAAGCCTTGATAGTGTGGTTGGAGGATATGTTCTACTGGGGCTTTAGGGACATGACTTGGGCCTGGAAAACCCATTAGGTTTGAGCTGAGATACTCAGGTAAAGTTAGGACCCTAGAAAGTTGCTCCTGCAGTGGAAGTGAGCTAATAGAACCTCTTATACCCTGCTGACAAGAGAAAATAACGGTCTTCTCTCCTTGGAAGTCTGGATAAGGAAAAAAATTCTCTGTAAGAAATTAAAGACCTAGCCTCATGCTTTGTGGCATTGTAGCGTCCAAATGGCCTGCATGGTGTGGAATTTTCCAAGCCAAAACTAAATTAGTTCTGGTCTGGTAAATTCCAGGAGGAGGCAAAACAAAAGCACTCTTTAGCAATAATTCCACAACAAAAGCACATCAGACAGCCACAGAACATCTAGTCCTAACTGAAATGGGCTCTAAAAATTATACACCAAACAAGAAAAATGTGAAAGAAATAGTAAATGGAAAACTTGGCACCTCTGAGAATCTGGGGTAATAGAACAGTGACAAAGAAAACTAACATGTACACTGTAAATGACTTTAAAAGACAAGAGTTTATTGAAACTAGAAATTATAAGGAAGGAATAGAACACTGAAAAAATAAGTTCCAAATAACCACCCAGATAACTTAAATATGAGCAGAAGGATTAAATTTAGATAATAGATTGGACACTGCTGGAAAAATGAATATAAGAGATCTGAAAAAAATTAGAGAATGCAGCACAGAGATTAAAACGGAAAGTGTGAGATATTGGCAGTTGATGGAGAGGTAGAACAAATCTACCCAAGGGTACTAGAGGGAATAGGGAGAATCATGGAAGGACTACACACAAATAGAATTTTCTGGAACTGATGCACATTCCTTAGTCTACAGGAGACTGGAAGGTAGGGTTGGGGGAGCTTCACATAGACATCTGAGTGATTAGATGCTTGCTGTGGTCTGAATGTGTTGCTCTAAAATTCATATTTTGAAATTCTGATTCCCAAGGTGATGGTATGGAGGCCATGCAAGCAAGGAGGGCTGCAGGAGAACCTACTGTAGGCAGACAGTGACATGTACTAAGCCTGGAGTTAAGAAACAGTGTTGTTTATCTGAGAAGCTATAAGAGATCCTGTTATGCCAGAGAATAAAGAAGAAATTGACTGGATTGCAAGACTCTGTAGGCTGTTTTAAAGAGATTGGACTTCATTTGAAAGGTAGTGAGAGGCCATGAAAGTCTTAAGCAAAGGAGTATTTGAGTTTGCAAACATTGCAATCTGGTTGCTTCATGAAGAATGGATTGGAGGGAAACGAGACATCAATTGCCTTGCTCCCTGTGGAAAATGGTGGCCTGATAAAAGGACTAGACAGTGAAAACTGGAAAGTAGAAAACTTATGACAAAAGGAGAGATAAAACCAATAGCATTGTCTTAGTCCATACCGGCTGCTATAACAAAATATCATAAATTAAGCAGCTCATAAGCAACAGAAATGTATTTCTCAGTTATAGAAGTTGGGGAAGTCCAAGATCAAGGCACTGGCTTGATGCCTTGCTTCATAGATGGCTCTCTTTGCTATGTCAAGTGGCAGAAGGGGCAAGGGACCTTGCTTGGGCCTCTTTAATAAGGGCACTAGTGTAATTTCATGAGGGCTCTACCCCTATGACCTAATCACCTCCAAAGCCCCACCCCATCACCTTTGGGGTTGGAATTTCAAAATATGAATTTTTAGAGCAACACAAACATTCAGACCATAGCAGGCATCTTAATGATGATTGGTGGGGGAAGCAAAGAACAAGGAAGAATGTAGGATACTATTCTGTTTCTGGCTCAAGGAATTGGATGGAGGGTACCATGCCCTAAAACAGGGAGCCAGGAAAAAGGGTGGGAGTTGAAGTGAGGGAAGAAGTTGAGTTCCATTTGGGGCCTGGAAGTTGATGCAATTATCTAAGTGAAAATAACCAGGAAACTTGGAGTCAGGACAGCTCCATGCCTCAATTTTTTTTTTTTATTAGTTCATTTAAGTCTCACCATATTAGAGGTCGTTTTGACATAATTATACAAGCATGGAATACAATTTGCTATAATTTAGTCCTCAGCACTTACCCTTTCCCTCCTCTCCTCCCTCCCCCATTCCCTTTCTTCTACTGATACCATGCCTCAATTTTTTGAGTAGTAAGATAGAATTATAATAGCACCATGAACAGAGCCTATAAACGTAATGCCTGTGTCCAGTAAATGTCAGATATACTATTTTATGGGATTGAGCGCTGCACCCTAATCCTCTGGCTCTTTCTCTGCCTGCTTGTGAGCTGTGGACAGGGAACAGTCCTCAACAGTGTTGAGAGTCTCAGATCTTTGCAAGTCTAGCCAGCTGCCTGGTCAGCCACCACATGCCTTTGTTCTTTCTTCTCTCTTTCTCTGAACCCCTTTGGTTTCCACTGGGTCCTGCTGCCCCCGATGGCCTCATGCCCCTTCGCTGGCTGTCACTACTCATTTTGGGGGCTCTGCCATTGCTGCCATGCGAGCTCAGCAGTACCACTCTTCTGCTGTGTTCCATCCTGCATACCAGCTCCCGGTGCTGCTCTTGGGCTAATTTCACCCTCCTCCCCGTGCACTGCAGCCACTCTGCGATCTGATCAGGCACCTCATTACTGCCATTACCCACAGAAGCTATATAGGCTTCCAGGAGCCAGGCTATTGGGGGCTGTGTTAGAGTTCTCCAGAATAACAGGACCAATTTGTGTGTGTGTGTGTGTGTGTGTGTGTGTAAACTTGTGTATAAATTACACCCATATAACAAGGAACTGTCTCATGTGATTATGGAGGCTGAGAAGCCCCATGACCTGCCATCTATAATCTGGAGACCCAGGAAACCAGTGGTGTGGTTCAAAGGCCTGAGAGCCAGAGAGATTATAATAATATAGAGTTTAACCAAGTCTGAAGGCCTGAGAACCAAGAGTGCTGTGGGCAGCTGAGTATCAATGTTCCAGCTCAAGGAGTCAGGCAGGGAGAAAATTCAAGCTTTCTCAGGCATGTTTAGGCCCTCACAGATTAGATTGATGCCCACCCACATTAGGAAGGGTCATCTGCTTTACCTCGTCCACCAATTCAAATGCTAGTCTCTTCCATAAACACCCTCTCAGGCACACCTGAAATAACACCAGATATATGGTCAGTCTGTGATCAGGACAAGTTAGCACAAGACTTTCATCAGTGGGTTTGTTAGCACAAAATACTACCACAGGTGGTTTGTGGCCTACTGAAGAATGCCTTTCTTCCAAGAAAGTTCAAAAGCAGTAATATGAGGGCCCCAGTGCCAGAGTTCTCAGAACAGTTGTTAACTTTTTTTTTTTTTTTTGGTAGTGGAGATTGAACTCAGGGGCACTCGACCACTGAGCCACATCCCCAGCCCTCTTTTGTGTTTTATGTAGAGACAGGGTCTCACTGAGTTGCTTAGTGTCTCACCATTGCTGAGGCTGGCTTTGAACTTGTGATTCTCTTGTCTCAGCCTCCCAAAGTGCTGGGATTACAGGCATGTGCCACTGCACCCAGTTTGTTGTAAACTTTTAATTACAGGTTCATCTTTATAGGAAAGAGCTATAAGGAGTTCATGCCTTTGACCAGGGTAAGCCGGAGTAAAAGACAACATATTCAAAATGTCATGCCTATGAGAAAGAACACTTTGTGAGACAAGCTCAGATGTCTGCTTTGGTTGGGTTCTCTTCTAAGAGCTTCCTTAGTGTTTCTTAGTCTAAGCAAACTACCCCACAGTTGGTACGGTTTGCTAAATACGCCTGCACTCCATGCATGAGCCAAGCAGGATGCAAAGGTGAACAAAACTGCACCTGCCTCTCATGGAGCTTTTGTTCTAAAGGAATAGGTGGAAAGACAGCAATGACATCAATGAAAATAAAGAGTGAAGTCTTTATTTCACCCTAAATTATCCTTGTTTGTTTTTCATATGGAGGCATTTTAGATCAGGTCAAACTGATCCGCCCACTATGTCAACAGTAAGTTAGGAAATTAGTCTTTGGTTCCCAGCCCATCTTCCCTTCCATGTGGAACCAACATGGCAGTTTGTAACCAGATCCTGGAGAACAGCCTGTCCTGCTGAGAGTAACAACCACTGAGTTCCAAACCAACTCACCACTCTCTACCTGCATGGGAGTTCTGTGACAGGATACAGAATAGAATAATTATTATCCCACCAAGAAGTGAGACATGTGAGCTGAAGTAGACCAATCACAAAGTATTGACTGGAGCAATGCTTTAGGGATCTTGAAACAATGTCAGTATAACCTTACTGAATATTACGTGAAGATGGCAAGGGTCAACTTGAGATGCATTTCCTAAAAATGGTCTCTTTGAGAGAGAAAGAGTTATGATGTGCTGGGCACCCATGGCATCCCAATGGTCTTACAACCTATCTGATTACAGCTATTCAGGATGGTTCAGAAAAGGATCTTTAAGTCCTGTAATTCAATGAAAATTTTCCTGTTATGACTGAGAAATCTCTTTGCATAGCTGGTGTATAACTGTGGGTTTTTTATCTACAAAAATACTAACCAGTTCTATAGAAATGAAAAGTCCCATGCTATTTGGCCTATCATTTCAATATGTAGATAGTGTCTATGATATAAAATAAGAACCACTAATATTTCTCCAGTAGGTAGTCATTCTGATTAGCACTACATATTTAATTTGCTCTTGGGTGTTTTCGTCGTGGTTCTTCTAATTCCTAAGATTACCTCTTGTCCCAGTTAGAACAGAGATCAAGAGTCTATCCCAATGGTAGCATCTTTAAGTCATCTCTACACTTAGCAGTTGGTGACCTTTGTTCCTTGCCAATTCTGACCTTTATGAAGTTTAGCTGCATGGTTACACCAGAGCTGCTCTTGTGCCATCCACCAAGAGGGTGTGACAACTGAGCGATGACAATCTAGTGGCCATGATTTCCTCAGAGAAGGTCAAAAACAAAATGAGACCACAAACTGACCTTAATTACAGGAACAGAATTAAGCTTTAATGTGAAAACAAAAAATCCTAGCAGAAGGACCTAAGTGGATTTGTGCTATTTGAATGTGATATCTTTCTAAAATTCTGTTCCACTAATGGGATTATTGCTTCTCTAGTAAATTCTCTGGGTCAGATGCCATCACATTTTCCCAGATGCATTAAGTCACAACTAATCACTGTTTAAAAGGTGATCCATTAAATCAGGATAAGAAATGATTTTTTTAAAACTGTAGCTAGCAGTCTTGTGCTTGGGAGCTAACAAAGAAGGCAGTGACCCCTGTGGCTTGATTTGTAAATTACCAAGGGTATATGCCTACTAAAGATAACACGCTAGGTGGCCCCTACTCTTCCAGGTAGTATCTTGAATACTGCCGTTAAAAGCAAATTGCTTAAAAATAAGTCATTAGACCTAATCACATCATTCATTCATTTTTTTTTTTCCCACTGAGCCACATCCCTAGCCCTATTTTGTGTTTTATGTAGAGACAGGGTCTCACTGAGTTGCTTAGCGCCTTGCCATTGCTGAGGCTGGCTTTTTTTTTTTTTTTAATATTTATTTTTTAGTTGTAGGTGGACATAATATCTTTATTTTTATGTGGTGCTGAGGATCGAACCCAGTGCCTCCCGCGTGCTAGGTGAGCACGCTACCACTGCGCCATAACCCCAGCCCCCTGAGGCTGGCTTTGAACTCACGCTTCTCCTGTCTCAGCCTCCCAAAGTGCTGGGATTACAGGCATGCACCACCACACCCAGCTTCACTCATTCATTTTTTTCCCCAAGATTCATGTCAACCACTTTATTACATGCAGAGCATGATTCTCAGAGATGGGAGTGCAAACATGAACAAAACTGCATCTGCCTTTCATGGAGCTTTTGTTCTAATGGAGTAGGTGGAAAGACAGCAATGACATCAATGAAAATAAAGAGTGTAGTCTTTATTTCACCCTAAATTATCCTTGTTTGTTTTTCATATTGAGGCATTTTAGCAGCATTTTAAAACAGATTAGTAAAAGATGAGTCAAAGAGAAAGAAGACCTTAAAAATATAAAGCAAGCATTTTAGGCAAAAATCCAAATTAAATGATTCCATATAACCTGAGGGATGGTCATTTCTTCAGAGAGGGCTTGTGCCTTCTGAGAAATCATGAGTCTAGGTTATAAATAGGTTAGAGTTCTTCCCTCTCACCACTGCCCTTCCTGGAATGCTTTAACTAGAAACATGCTAGCATAGATTAAAGCCTTAGCCATACTTAATTCTTACCTCAATCTGAAGAAAACCACAGCCAGAGAGAACATGTGGCATTACAAAACAATGTTAAGGTTGTACCGAGGTCCATCAGTGTGCTTGGAGAGAGCACCAGGAGGTGGACTCTATACAAGTTGGGAAAGTGACCCTGCATATGTTGATGACTCAGCTCACATGTGTTCTTCCCTCCAGGTCAGAGTCTTGGAGGTGCCAAGCATATCCTTTCCAGGTGCGAGTAGCTCCTGTGCAGAAGACTAAGCCTTAGTCCAGTGTGGACTAAGGACCATGATTGACTCTTTAGATCATTTGCCTCGGTAGTGTATTTATGTGTGGGACACAGTCACCACTGAAACAATGCAAAATTCAAGGAAACCAAAAAGCAAATCTTTCTGCAGAGTCCAGCAAGGTAAAATATGGACCCAAATGATGACTTTGCTTAATGAATTATTCCAGGTTTTGAGCCTCAATGGACTCAGGTTTCAATGGCAATGTTGTGTTCAAGGGCTAGAATTTGGAAATTCCACAACAGCTATATTTTCAGCTGTGATTAAGACAGAACTCTCGATTAAACCCTGCTGCATTTGTAATTTAAAGCTCAGGAGCTGGGATGTAGGTGAGTGGTAAAGCATTTGCCTAGCATGAGCAAGAACTAGGTTCAATCTCAGGACTGCAAAAATAATAATGGTGGTAATAATAATAACAATGTAAAATTTTTTTTTTTAGATGTTACCCTTTTTTTTTTTTAAGTTGTAGATGGACACAATGTCTTTATTTTATTGCTTTGTATGTGGTGCTGAGGATCGAACCCAGGGCCTCACGCATGCGAGGCAAGCGCTCTGCCGCTGAGCTACAATCCCAGCCCCAACAATGTAAAATTTAAAAACAGGTAGGGAGAAAGAGGCTGAAGAGTGCAGGTTTCTTCTTCATGAAATGAGCTGAGTGTATCAATCAGAGGGTAGTTGGTCGCATCTGACCCTAACTGTGGCTTTAGTAATCGGAGCCATCTGCCTGTACACTAAGGCGGTTCCCACTCTAATCCAGCTTAAGTGTGGCAAACCACTCTTCCCCGCCTGATGCCCTTGAGCACAGGAGGCTGTACAAAATCCTGTGCTCCTAAATGTGTCGCTGTCGCTGAGGATATCTGGAGGTTTGAGCTTGGGTTCATTTCGTTGGTTTTGTTTTTTTGAGTTTTGTCTGAGGTTTAGCTTTCTTTTTCTAGGGCAGAGACAATGGCTTTCATGGTAAAAAGTATGATAAGTAGTCAAGTAAAGAATTTAGGATTTGGTGGTGGGTCTGAAGAACAAAAAGAAGAAGGAGGTGCATCGGACCCTGCAGCAGCTCATGGGATGACCAGAGAGGAGTATGAAGAATATCAGAAGCAAGTGATTGAGGAGAAGTGAGTACCCAGCTCCATTTCCCCTGCAAAGCCAGCAGATCCATCCTGGTCCCCAGTGCATTACTCCATGCTTTTTAGGATGCTTCTCCTTTGACCGCTGACCTCTAACCTGGGGAATGTTTCATCTGCCAAATGAACCATTCCTCGGTCCTTAGATCAGCGACTACTGTGTGCAGCTTGTACAAATGGAAGTGAAGAATATGAAATGAATCAATATGCTATTCTTCATGCATTTCAACACTGTATGGTCCAGGCATTTTTATTGGCCTTAGTTTAATTCTTCAAATATACATTGATGAGTCTATCTTTGTGATCTTTCTGAAATTCATCCTCCTACCAAGTAAGAAGTTTTCAAATAGTGAGAATTCAGACTTTATCCCTAGAAGAAGACCTTAGAGAACATACAGTGCAGCTTCCTTGATCTTGCGTTAAAAGAACCCAAAAGCATAATATGATAATTATATAGTAAGATGTGGCTTATCAAAGACTATGAATACATTTGTGGATTGTTTATTAGGAAAATTCTAAATATACAGAAAAGTAAAATAGTATGATGAATACTCATATATACCAACAATATAAGGCAATAATGTTTTTCCATGTTTACTTATAGATTAAATAAATATTCTAAAGTAAATGACAGATATCATGATACCTTTGTCACTAAGTGTTTTAGCCCTATGCCTCTAACAATGAAAGCCTTCTCCTGGCTATATAAATATAATAAGAGTAAAATATAAAATGTCAGCAACATTTTGGTTGAGTATTATGGATTGGGAATGTCACCTATAGTTTAAGGATGAAAACAAGCTTAAAAAAGTATAAACTATGTGTGATTTGTTTAAAATGGAATTAACTTAAGAGTCTTTTAATAATCACTAAAAATCAAAGTTATCAATCTGGAGGTTAAGTGTTCATCATATATTACAGAAGAAAAGTATTTCTTTTTTTTTTTTTTTTTTGCTACCGTGGCTATTTTGCTAGCAATCAATTACATAACAGTTGGTCTAAGTCCTATCGCTAAGATGATTATAGGTGAAAAGGTTAACGACCTGGAGAAAACTAAGAAAGCACAAAGCCTACAGCTAGTAGAAACCTCGTCTATTGTCTCCTCTGAAAGCTTATAAAAGCTCCCTAGAATGCATAATTACTCTGCAATAAATTAAAATCAGTTAAAAAAGAAAAAGTAGTTGCAACAGCAAAACTGGTGTTGGGGGCACCACTTGCACAAAATAAGCAGCATTTTTTGAGTAATGGCTATAAAATAAAAATAAAAGCTTTGCCTATAAAATGTGTAAAAGAAAACCAAGTATAATGAAGAAATAGAATAATAGCATCATTCAGTCCCAGTTCAAATGGGCTAATGAAAATGGTCAGTAATTTAGACTGTCTATCTGATTACACAAAGTATCATTTAATATGTCCAAGCAATACATCTGGCTACAGAGATGGCATCCATTTGATTAACAAATGCCCTAGTTTTCCTTAACTTGACATATGGATAGATCAAAGCTCAAAGTTGCCAAATGGTATGGGCAGCAGTCAGTAGACCTGCTTATTTGTCAACAGCTTGGATTTTTGTGTGTGCATGGGAATATTAAAAATTCATGTAGTCGCCCAATTTAAGGAGCAGTTGTAAGACAGCAGAGCAGCCACTTCCCTGTGGCAAGAGGGAGGAAATTCCGCCCACCACTGGCCTGAGTGTTAAGCGCTTCACCACCTAGCATGTGATAGAAAGAAGTAGCCATGCAAAATGCCTACTAGCCTCAAGTTAAATGAGGAGAGAGCTTATAGACAGTGTGATCTAGCATAATTCTAACAAAAGTTAGCAAAATTAAACCTGTTCTCATTGTTTTAGAAAGGTGGGATTGACTTCTACTAATTGTAAACAAAAAACTACTTCACAATGCACTCTACAGCATGTTCATTTTCCTTTTCCTTGCATGTTCAGATTTCTCCCACCACTACTGGTAACATTGGTCCTGAAAGCAGTCAATACTTAAAGAGGAATCCCTGAAATCCTTGAGAAGGAAAACAAGGGTCTGTTTATCCCACCACTTTTCTCAGCTAGGCAGGAGCACTCCGGTACAATTTGTAACTTAACTCTGAATTTATGTTTCTTCAGTAATTGTGTGGAGCCTCCACTCTGGATTGGGCAAAGTAAGAAGTATACCAAAAATTGCCAAGCGTGGTGGCGCACGCCTGTTATCCCAGCACTTTGGGAGGCTGAGACAGGAGAATTGCGAGTTCAAAGTCAGCCTCAGCAACGGCGAGGTGCTAAGCAACTCAGTGAGACCCTGTCTCTACATAAAACACAAAATAGGGCTGGGGATGTAGCTCAGTGGTCGAGCACCCCTGAGTTCAATTCCTGGTACCAAAAGAAAAAGAAGTATACCAAAATGGAAGATAATGGGTTTTCTTCTGCAGAAATTTATACTCTATATGGGGAGACAAGCTCCATGTGACTATAAACAAAAACCAGCTTTCAAAGTGATTCATAGACTGGAATCCCAGTCTGTATGGTATTAGGATAGACAGTAAACTTATAGAGTTATTTGATTTTCAACAAAGGTGCCAAAATAATCAAGTGGAAAAGGAAAGTCATTTCAACAAATAGTGCTGAAACAACTAAAAAACACTTATCTTGAACCCTAACTTCCCACTGTACACAAATTAGTCTGATTTGCATCATCACCTAAATATAAAAGCTAAAATTATACAGCTTTTAGAGAAAACATATGAGAATATTTTTGAGACTTGAAAGTAGGTGAAGGTTTCTTTCTCATGACCCAGAAAGCAATAACCATAAAATTCTTAAATGATAAATTAGACTCTCTTAAAATTAAGTATTTGTGCATGAAAGACATCATTAAGAAAATAAATAGGGCTGGGCATGGTGGCACATACCTGTAATCCCCATGGCTGGAGAAGCTGAGGCAGGAGGATCACAAGTTCAAAGTCAGCCTCAGCAATTTAGTGAGATTCTAAGCAACTTAGTAAGACCCTGTCTCAAAATAAAACATAAAAAGGGCTGGGGATGTTGCTCAGTGGTTAAGCACCCTTGAGTTCAATCCCTAGTACCCAGTAAAAAAAAGAAAAAGAAAAAAATAGCCAAGCCATAGACTAAGAGAAAATATTCCATGAAAAAAGATATAAGATGGTATAACCACTTTGGAAAAAGGTCTATTTCTTATAAGACTAAACATCCTCAATTAAATTACCCATTGACCCAACAATTCCATGCCTAGAAGAAATGAAAATACATATCCACAAAAAGACTTGTTCAAGCATGTTCATAGCAGCTTCACTTACCAAAATGGGAAATAATTCAGGTGTACACAACAGGGGAATAAATAAACCATGATATTTGTACACAGAATACTAGGAACATAAAAGGGAACACTCTGTTATTAAACATGGATGTATCTGGAAGCTCTTGTACTGAGCAACAGAAGCATTACACAAAAGGATGTGAAGTGTATGGTTCTGTTTACATGAAGTTCTGGAGCAGGCAAAACAAGGGGATTTTCTCAGGCAGGAATAATGTTTTAGATCTTGGTAGGGCCTTGGGCTACACAGGTGTGGCATCATTCAATGGTATGCTTAAGATTAGTGCATTGAAGCCAGGCGCGGTGGCGCACGCCTGTAATCCCAGCACTTAGGGAGGCTGAGACAGAAGAATCATGAGTTCAAAGCCAGCCTCAGCAATGGCGAGGCACTAAGCAACTCAGTGAGACCCTGTCTCTAAATAAAACATGAAATAGGGCTGGGGATCAGTGGTCGAGTGCCCCTGAGTTCAATCCCTGGTACCAAAAAAAAAGCTTTGTGCATTGAATTGTATGCAAATTTCACTTCAAAATAATAAAAAAAAGAAACTGTAAATAAATATGTAATTTTAGTTACTGATGTGCTTCACGAAACCCAGGAGCAGAAATCCCTCCAGGCCTCACTTGACCTCAACTGGGAACCAGAGGCTGTTGAGAAGCCATGGCCACTCGTTCCATCTCTTGCTTTTGCCATTTTGTTTTCTTCTGTTTCTCCACAGCCAGCTCCCTCTCCAGCGCTCCCACTGTCACCCAGACCCCAAGGAAAATGGCAGTTAATACCCTTCTAGTTCACCTGTCACAGTTCTAGCTACACTTTGAGTCTCTGTCTTGCTCAGTCCCAAACCCAAATTCTCAAAGAGATTTCATTTACCCAACTTGGTCCAACCTAATGCAGCCAGAGAGCAGAGTCCCGTGTATAAATTTAGCTACTAAAAATGTGCTTTTTGGGGCCACTAGGAGGCAGAGGTTCTTGTGAGCTTTGCGCATGTCCCCAGAGGTTCTTCTTTGGATGGGCTCATCATAAGCAAGGGAGTCCATTTCAAACCATAAGCAAGGGTCCAATTAAGTCACTGGTAGGGTAGTACACCAGTCTAGTATTATGGAAATCTAACCTGCTTTATTTGGGGATATCTCCTTCCAACAGTTGGGACCTAGAGTGGGTATTAATGATGGAAAATAGTTTTATATTACATCCCCAAATGTCATGGGCCTCTAAGGATGTCCTCCTCCTAGATAGGACAACCCTGTTTGGGCTTACCTTGGAATCACTCAGGGGCTTGTTAAAAATGTGGCTTCCGCTCCCCTGCAGGGAGTCTGACACACAGGACTAGGATCAGACCCAGGAAGCTGCCTCTTCACAGGCCATTCTGAGGCTTGTGGTCCCGCACCATGCAGTCCTCGAGCAATCAAACATTACGAATTGTCACCTGCCCCTCTCTGTGTTTACATCACAAAGAAATTCCCAGACCCAAGCTGTCTTGGGGACTTCCAGGTCTGTACTAAGTGATGGCAGTGGAGTGTAAGAGGGGCAGACTTTTTAGGGGATGTAGGGGAGGAAACCTCATGTTTCCTGGATGTCTGCCAGCAGTGGGGGCTCAGATGTGACTCAGGTCCCAGCTCCTCTGAGCAACAGCTAGAATGTCCTGGGCTCTTATGTCCTTATGATCCTTTATCCTATTCTTTAACTTTTAGGATGGAAAGAGATGCTGCGTTTACACAAAAAAAGGCAGAGAGGGCGTGCCTCAGAGTCCACCTCAGGGAAAAGTACAGGCTCCCAAAGGTAAGACAATCAGCACAGGAACAAAAAGCAAGGAATGTCCAATTATCAGCAAGGGTGTGAATATCAGCACGAACTCATGAATATGTATTTATAAGCTTGGTGTCGTAAAAGCAGCATTAAACTAGGAGTTCATAAAAACTGGGCTCCAGTTATTTAACCTCTATAAAATTCCATTTCCACTAAAGAAAAATGAAATCAATACCTGTGCATGACACTTTTATGTAAGTGTATCTGAAGAATACAGAACTTGTAAACAGAAACACACATGGGGATAGCGGCCATAGCTAACATTTCTTGATCTCTTTCTAGGTGTCAGGCACTAAGTAATTCATTTAGGTCCCATCATCATCTCCATCTTACTATAACAGGCACAAAGCAAGGACGTGTCCCCTGCCATATGCCAGCCAGCAGGGAATGGCAGAGCCCAGGGTCTTATATCCATGATATTCTGCCTCTACTTAAAAGAGACAATCAATTGTTTATTGGTGGAGATGACACAGTAGTGACAATCGTCACCCAGCACCACCTTCTCCATCTTAGTGCTGGCTGAAAGGACAACTGTCTGGAGGCTCTAGGAAGTGTGTAGGTGATGTACTGTCAGGAAGAGGCTGCAGTGACATATATGGGCTATGGCTCAGATAGATTGACTCCTGTGAGATAGGTTGGTCCCTGAGACCCTAAGGAACACAACTTGTGCTCTCGAGATGACGGAAACTCACTTCTAGTTTGAATTCATTTCCACATGCAACTAATGGTTTGGGAAGAAGGCTTGCTTTTCCCTCCCCACCCCCATACAGCTTTGCTACTTTTCCCACTGTGCTTGCATTTTGGAAAAAAGAAACACTTCTAAACACTGTTCCTTCCATTCTCATTGCCCAATGCATTTCCTGAAATCCCTGGGATGTCACTGGCTGCCTGGCAATGTGACCTGCCCTAAGGAGAAGCCTAAGTCATATACATGCTGCTGAACCAAGGACCCTGCCTCCCACTTGGCTCCTTCTGATTAAAGCACACATCTTGTTTAGGAGGAAGCAGAAATCACACACACACACACGCTCACTAGATCAGATAGGCATGCATCTTTCACCAGGGTTAGGCTTTTTAAGGCTTTATTTTTGACAACTATGACAACTGTCCTGTGACCCTTCTGTGGGGATCTAAGGAGAATGGGTTTCCATTCTGGCTCTGCCGCTGGGATATGGTGCAAATTCAGACAGCTTTTTTAAAAAGCCATCAAATGATCTCAGTTTCCTCCTCTATGGAGTGAGGGCAATAGTATAAGGTAAAGCTTTCTTTGAGATAATATAAAGGGCTCTATTTCATTTATTTAGTTATTTAGTACCAGGGATTGAACCCAGATGTTCCTAACCACTGAGCCACATCCTAGCCCTTTTTAAAATTTTTAATTAATTAATAATTAATTTTTTTGGTACCAGGGATTAAACTCAGGGATGCTTAACTACTGAGCAACATCAACAGCCCTTTTTAATATTTTACTTAGCCTAGCTAAGTTGCTGAGGCTGGCTTTGAACTTTTGTGATCCTTTTGCTACGGTCTCCCAAGTATTTGCGATCACAGTTACATGCCAATGCATCCAACAAAGGCTCTTTTTTTTAAAAAAAAAAAAGTTTTTTATGAATGAATTATAGTTATACCTAATCTTGGGGTTCACTTCAACGTAATCATAGATGCATGAAATATAATTTGTTCCATTTCGGTCCCTAGCACTTTCTCTTTCACTCCCCTCTTCCCCCTCCTGTTCCCCTTTTCTACTCTATTGGTCTTCCTTCTACGTATTGTACTTTTTTTAAACTGGTGCTTTATAGACATACATAAGGGTGGGATTCACTGTGGCATATTCATATATGTGCATAGCATAATTTGGTCAATTTCATTATTTAGTTCCTCCCTTTTTCTGTCCCTCCTCTCTCCCCTTTTATCTCCTTTCTCTCCCTTCTATTTTCATGGGACATGCCCCTCCATACACTTGTTTCTCCCTTTATTTTGCACTAGCTTCTACATATGAGAGAAAACATTCAACCTTTGACGTTCTGAGTCTGGCTTATTTCACTTAGCATGATGTTCTCCAGTTCCATCATCTAGCAACTGCCATAATTTTATTCTTCGTTATGACTGAATAAAACTCCATTGGCATACATATTTACACACCACATTTTCTTTATCCATTCATCTGTTGATGGGCACCTGGGCTGGTTCTATAACTTGGTTATTGTGAATTATGCTGTTAAACACATGGATGTGCCTGTATCCCTATATTGTATGCTGGTTTTAGATCTTTTGGATAAGTACCAAGGAGATGATAGCTCTATTATTGCTGTTATGATCTTTGTGCACAGAAAGTTCTTTTTTCTTCATAGTAACAATCAGGGACCTTGAGGACCCAAGGTAAGCACACTTGTATATATAATTGATGCAATAATTTGAGACCCCCAAACCTCAAGAATTCAAGCCTTTGACTGGGCATTATGACATACGCCTACAATCTCAGCTGCTCAGAAGGCTGAGGCAGGAGGATCACAAGTTCCAGGCCATGGAATCTTTGCTTTTAGAACTCTGGCACTGAGACAGGAAAATTGAACCCAGAAGATAATGGTAGTAGTTGCACACTATATATGCAAGAGGACATATGGCTCATCTGTACCCTGCTGGGTGATAGATCTCAGGAAGCATCATGTCCACCCAATGAATTTCATTTATTTACCTTTCATTTAGCTGAGTGTCTTTTCTTGCTACAGTTATTTGCCAGAGAAGTCATTCAGAAGGTCAAATCCTGTTCATAGTAGGAGTCGTTTCTCTCTCCCCTCCAGTTTTAGTAACTCCCTAGTCTACTTGGTGTCTCAAGAAAAGAACCTAATAATGGAGACTTTTTCAATATGAGACCATGGTGTGGCCATAAGTTGTCATTCCTTTCCATATATAACTGACTCAGCCTGGTTTCCAGATGAGAAGTTCAGCTCAGATGTCGGGAAACTCTGAAGCCTTATTTCAACTATGAGAGAAAATCCACCTCCTGCATTTGAAACATATTAAAAGTAAAATTGTTTTAAAATGCCATATCTTATCTCTCTTGTAGCAAATTGCACAATTCTTGCCAGAATAAATTTTATTACCATTATCAGTATGTTTTAGAGCTCCCAAGATGTCCTGCTCTTAAATTTTGAGCTGCTCCCAACATTTTGGAGCAGTTTTGAACCCTATCTGGTGTAAAACAGCCTAAGACATTTGGGGCAACCTGTACCCCCTGCTTCAGGACAATGTCACCCAGTCCTATCCCCAGTAGCCATGGAAGCAGCCTTTTGTTTCTGCTAGTTGTCTGATACCCTGCTCAGAGCCCATAGTTTGGCTGCCTAAATTCCAATCAGAATTTTACTCACCAGAATTCCACACTTCATTCTTCACCCCAAGTGTCCTTTCAGTTGGTGGTCTCCCTAAGGCATTCTGATATTATGTTGCATTTTTTGTAAACTCCATTCTATGCACAGTGTTTCAAGAACTTGCCTATGGTGTGAAACGTTTTGAAAATACTACTACAATGGCCTGCTTTTCATAAAGTACACGGGCATTCTAATCCAGCCTACTTATCTGTAAAAACAGTACTTAATAGAAACTAAACAATTTTAAAAATCAACCAGGTCACATTTCGTTCAGTCATCACCAGATCCGGCCAACTTCCCCAACCTCCACGCACCATCTTGCGAAGGCAGTTTGGCCCCACCCTTGAGATCCTTCTCTGCATCCAGTGCTGTCACCTGTCACGTGCTCCCTTCCCACTTGCCCGCATCCCCACCCACCGAGGAGATTCTGGGCGCAGCAGGCTTTCAATAACCCATGTTGGGAGAAAGAAGCTGTGGGGACAGTGTTTCCCCTGGCCGGGGCCGGGGCTCCCTGCCTGCGCAGAACAGCCGCCCGGGTCAGCCGCATCCTGGCTTGAGCGTAGAGTACGCTGCCCAGGTCGCCTGCGTGGCGACCAGTTCCTGGCGCCCGGCGCCCCCTGGTGTTCCCCGGCGCCGCGGACACCGGTGTCAGCAGGAGGACGTGTCGGCAGAACCTGGACTGCGGGGGTCATAGCAGGACCAGGGCGGAGCAGAATCAAATCTCTGGAGGCGAGTTGTTTTCTTTTCAATTTCTGTTCTTTCGTTATTAAGGATCATACCCTGCCTTTTGGATCCTCCCATGGCATATCGGGAGAGAGCCCTAAAAAACAACAGGGTGTAACTGTCTCCTTAGCAACTGGGATGGTCAGATTCTGAAATGACAGTAAATGCAGACGAGTTGAGGGATTGGAATATTCAGCCTTGAAGGGGGAAATCTGGGGAGGTGAAGACTATGAGAACACAGTCACCTCCCAGGCCTGGAAGGCCACGCTGGGCATTGCACTGCAGAGCCCCCTCCCAGGGGGACCTTTGGGATGCCTTCAGAAAACGGTAGTGAGAATCAGAATTGGAGATCCGTAGATGCTCCATTAAGGAGCCAAAGGCCCTGTGCTGCCAGGTGTCTGTGTGCTCACTGTGGCTGTGAGGGAGGAAGCTCAGCCTCCTCCAAACCTAAGGAATTAGAGGGGGATGGGAAGCAGAGGATGGGAGATAGGTCTGCTGCAGCCCAGGGAAGGTGACCACAGTCTGCACCAGGAAGGAACTATTAGGTTGGAAACAGGACAACAGAATCCTGAGCCATTGCATGGATCTCCTCTGGGGTCATCTCAGGAACATGCCATCCATCACTTCTCCTCAACTCTCTAAATCCTTTTCCTAGAACATATTTGGGTTTCTGGATGTCCACAATACTTTGACTCCTTGACATCAATGTCTGAGTATCTCTCTTTTTATTAGATCTATTTCTTACATTCAGAAAAGCATATGCTACAGGCACATACTCAATGCATAAAAGATCATGTAAATTTAGACTCTTGCTGAAGGTCACAAAACCTACAGGGATAACAGGGACTCGAGTCTCCTTATTCCTTGTCCAGTAATCTTTTTGCCCTATTCTCACAGCCCCTCTGAACTATCTCACCCCTGGTGGTAGACCTTAGTTAGAACTGAACATAGTCTAATAAAGAAAATGGTAGTGGGCAGAGTAATGGTCACCAGGATTCCGGTGGGCACCTGATAACCTTCCCCTCCATGAGAGGTTTGCAAAATCCATAGCCCCATTCCATGTTATAAAATCCATACTGGATAAGTAGTACTAGTAACAGTTAACAGTGAACTGGATAAATTCAACAGGTTGTCAGCTAATGAGGGATGACCCCGGGCACCTCATTTACAATTCCCCAGGGTCACCTCCACAGTGGTTACATAACAACAGGAGTCAGTTCTGGACCCTTCCCCTTACCAAGGCCCAACAGGGAGCAGATTTGAAAATCTGTCTTCCCAGGAGCTGTCAGGTCTAATGAGGATAACTATGTCACATTTGGGAATTAGAATTGTATTTTCTAAAGAAATTATTTGGCTGGTGTTTCCTGTGTTAAGAGAGTTTCACTCTACTGCTGACTGAGGAAAGCAAACTTGAACTGTTCAAAAAGGAGCAATGTGGGCCTAGATAGTGAAAGGTCTGCAGTCCCAAGCTTATTGTTAATTATTGATGGCTGTACCATGTCTTTTGATGGCCTCTGTTAATTGCAGTAATCATATAAGTAACCAAATAGGCACAGTAATCAAGCTGCAGTGATCTGAAGTATATATGTATATTTATATATCTGTATCAGCTATTATAATGTTCACATACACACACCCAGCAGGTATCTGTTTCCTCTAGTTTTCAATCTTAGGCCATTGGAGGACTGAGATGACTAAGGTAACCCAAGATGCTCCCATTAGTTAGTTTGAGATCCAGCTTCTTCTCTACTGGCCTCTGCTTTATAAAGAAGGGCACATCTCTCCCAGCTGAAGCAAACAAACAGCACTTTCTCGGTGAACCTGCTTTCTCAGTATGTTTCCTTAGTGAGCCTGGTTCCCCCTCTGCAGGAGCCTTCTTCCTTCTGTCTAAACATAGTTGCTGGTTCTCTCATTTTCTCTTAGAGTCTCTTTGCTTTGTTTAGCACCCATGGTAGCTTCCTCCATGAAGCCCTTTCTTCTCTGCTGATTCTTTGGCTTCTCATACTCCTCCAACTCTTTCTTCTTTGTCCTCTTCATGGGTTACCCAGCCTACCCCCAAATTTTGGAATGTTCCAGGGTGCTCCTTTGGTGAGCTCACTCGGGCCTGCACATTCTCCCTGGCTAGCTGCATCTGATTACTGCCGTCAGCTACCACTGCATGCTGATGGCTCTGGGATCTGTACCTCCAGCCCACATCTTCTCCCTGTCATCGCTGCATCTAGCCTTACCTGGACACTTCATGGGGAGAACAAGCTCACATCCAAAACACAGTGGTTCATCATCTCCTTCCAATGACATCTCCTACAGGTTCCACCTCCATTGATGGCTCCTCAGTCACCTAGCCCCAAGCTGCTAACTGGAAGTCACCCCAGCTTTTCCCTCTCTGCTTCAGCCTCACACGCAGGAAATCACCAAGTCACCCTCAGTTACCTCCTAGACAACTCTTGGTTCGACCTCAAGTTGCAAGCCTTGTCATTTCTCACCTCTGTGACAGCAGCAGCTCTGTGTAGCATTTCTACTTTGAGCCTCAGAACTGCAGAACTGCTACGTGAACATTCCAAAATGCATATCTGATCCTGATCCCTCCCTAGTTTTTGTTAGTTCGTTAGTTTTAGTTAGTTTGTTGGAGGGTGGGGAAGGCTTGCTGTGACTTTTTAAAGTCCACACTCTGACCTGCCCACCATGATGCAGCTCCGATCTCCCCAGCCCCACCTCATGCCCCTCCTTGCCTTGACTGGACCTTTCTCCCACTCTCTCCCTATACTTGGCTCCCTGGGGTCCTTTCCTTTTTATAAGATTTTGTTTTAGTACCACTTCTTCCAGAACCTTCCATGGCCTCCCTTCCCCCACCTAACATTGGATTAGGTCACCCTTCTCAGAGCTCCCATAACACCTTGGGGCATGCCTCCTTTATCTTATGACCCCGAATAGTCATCCACTATGCCCCTTGACACACTTGCCCTCTGCCTCACATGGAACCGGGTGTGTAAAAGTAGCATGGGCTGGATATGCACATTCGCACACACATACACAGTTGCTGAATGAATGAATGATATTTTGGGAAAGGAAAGGAAAACAGAAATATAACCAATGAACAGCATATCAAAAACAGCAGAAATAATTAATCTGCCTTAAGAGTTATATTAAAATAATTTTTATGAAAAGAACAAATCTGGATTGGACACTACAATTTTGCATAAAACACAAAGTTTATATTATAATTAATATGTCATATTTCTTCAAAAACAGGAAGTCATGTGTTTTAAACAAAGCCACAAGATTCTTTCTAAAAGCAAATGGGTCCTGTCCCCAGCCAATTCAAAATGTATATGTAAGTCAAGCCAAATTAATAAGAGAAAACATTTCCACAATGAATCCTAATCCTATTAACAGAATTGTCAATCTAGGTCAGTCCCTGAAGAATAATGTTGTGCCCCTGCAGAGCCATATGATTTAGTTACACCTGGTGTTTGTCTGCTGAATTAAGAGCATCGTTCATTACAAAGATGACTGCAGAAGGAACTCTCTCAGCAGTTATCTTTAAAAGTGTCACATTGAAATCTCCATTAGAATTGAAAATTTGCCTCTTTAAAATTTGAAATTTGAAATTTACCTCTTTAAAAAAAAAAATAGTAAAGATGACTCTTGGACCATCTTTGCCTGACTCCTTCAGATTAGGCGCTCTTGGCCCTGCCCAGCATGTTCGGAGACTGAGCCCTCCTGCTTCCAGCAGCTGTTTCTGATGGCAGGGAGGCCATCGGAGGTCCCCCTTCTCTTCCTTCCCCTCCTCACCCTGCCCCAGATCTGTTTGCTCCTCCTACTCAAGCCCTTGAAAGAGCAGAGGAACATGGGGACAGAAGAAGGTGTCATGAGACGCTAGCAAAGCAGGATTCTACTCCAATCCACATGTCCCCACAGGCCACATTTTCCTTCAAGGACATCCTGGCGACCATACTGGGTTAACAAGAGGAATGATGTTTTTGTAAGTATTCTCATGTGCATATGAGAGGCTTGGAAGAGTGACCTCTAGGAACTTCTTGAGTCCTGATAAGAAGCTCTTACAAGGAGTGTAGAGCTGGTATCTAGAAATCGCCGTTCCATGTAGGGCTTTGTACGTGCACCCTGAAATCAGCATGAAAAACTGACACCCACTATTTGAAAAGACAAACCCACATCTGTCCTATTCTGGTGTGCCCAGGGTTCTCTAAGTAGCTAGAAGAAAGAACAGCAGTAGGGAGTAGCAGAAGGAGTGGCCAGCAAGCCCCAGCCAGGGCCCAAGCACACAGTGCAGTCACCTGGGCAGCACCAGGTCAGGAGAAGTGACTTGTCATGACAAGTGACCACTGAAGGCAGAGCTCACAAAGCTAGAAACATCAGATGTTAGCTCCACTCCCACTCGGCTGCTTTGTGTGCTGTGCACCAAAACTAAATGAGCAAACCGAAAACAAAATCTAACCACAACTGCTAACCACACTGGTATTTGCTTATACACTTGGTTGACTAGACTAGCAAGCAATGAACATGCAGCTTTTTGAAGATATGACTATCTAAGATGATTTCTCACCACATCTCATGTCTGATAAGAGATGAAGGTCAGTTTATCAAGACCTAGGGAATAGTAAATTTGAAATCCAGGGTCAAGCTCACACTGAGGTTAAAGTTCAGGGATCAGTCATGGGGGGAAGGACAACAGGATACAGGCTATTTAAGTCATGGGGTATTCAGCCCTGGCAATAAAAATAATAAGTCTGGTTAGGTGAGGTGGCACATGCCAGTAATCCAGCAGCAGAGGAGGCTGAGGCAGGAGAATCTTAATTCAAAGCCAGCCTCAGCAACTTAGCGAGGCTCTAAGCAACTCAGTGAGACCCTATCTCTAAATAAAATATTTTAAAAAAAGGGCTGGGTATGTGGCTCAGTGGTTAGGCACCCCTGGGTTCAATTCTTGTTATAAAAAAAAAGGATAATAAATCTGGTTAAAATAAGAGATTAGGGCCAGGTGTGATGGTGTACACCTATAATCCCAGCAACTCAGGAGGCTGAGACAGAAGAATCAAAAATTTGAGGCCAGTCTGGGCAACTTTGTGAGACCCCTGTCTCAAAAAATGTATAAAAAGGGATTTGGATGTAGCTCAGTAGTAGAGCACCCCTGGGTTCAATCCCAGTACCAGGAGTAAGAAAGAGAGATTAAGATGGATTTTGGTCAGTTGGCATAAAAATAATTAGCTCTGAACTGTATCAAACAATATCTCAAATTGATAAGATTTGTAGAAGTGAGAAGACTTCCAAAGCAGACCCTTTGAGACCCTCTAAGAACAAAGTTTGGCCTGTCATCCATGGTGCCCTGACCACGTGGCTGTCACTCATGGGCTTGCTTACTACCTCCCTGAGGTCCTCAGCCACGGGGCCCCTCCCTGGAGCTGCTTCCACTCGCTCCCCCACCCCGGTGATGCTGACTGACATTGGCTGTAGCTGTCCTTGTGTTTGAAGTGTGGACTGTGTTGAAATACTCCTGGTCTCCCCTACCTAAGATTTGTCAATGGGCAGCAGAAAGTCCAGACAAGGCATTCATTGTGTGAGTGGCAGACAAGGTCCTGCCAGCAGGGCGGTTCATTAGGAAAGGCGGAAGCGAGGCTGCACAGTGTCCACTCCATAAATCCTGTTTGTGCTCCTTAATTGCTTGCTCTGTCCCCACTCTCTGGAAAGGACTCACGCTCTCTTACTCTCTGGTTCACTGTCTGTGCCTTCTCTATCCCAGACATCTTTTCTGCAGGGACCTAGACATGGAGCTGCTCCCTTCCTTCTGAAATATTAATAACCACAGCTACTGTTTGAACAGGGTTGGAGGCTTGTGGGGCCATTTCACAGTGTGCCTTATTCAATCTGCCCAATAATGCACTGAGTGGCCCTCCCACTGGACATCAGACATGTAAGGTGCTTTGCCCAAGGTCACACAGTGAGTGAACAACAGATTTGGGACTGGAACCCAGGTCTTCTGATTGCAAATCTCACGATCTTTCCCCGGTTGTAGGCCACCTTCAGGGAAAGAATCGGGGAGGATGCCACTTTTACAAATGAGACACACTTGGCCAGTCCTAGATCCCTGGCCAGCTCAGTTAGTTAGAACCCAGTGCTAATGAGGCCAGAGGCTGGGGTTGGTGCCAGGAACCTTCATTTGGTCCTCTAGCCACTCACTGGCCCGGTCTGTTTGTCTTGCCCTTAGCCAAAGGTGTCCATGGCAAAGGCTGTGACCTAAGCAATTGCTTCTAGAATTAGAATCACCACCTGGAACAACCATGCTGCAGATGGAGGGCCAGGAGCATGGTGCTTCTAGAATAGAAGGACTCTGACTGCACCCAGCACTGCCTTCAGACCTGGACATCTGGGGGCACACTTTATATGCTCCCTTTTTCCCCCATCGGCCACACTCCTTCACATGAGGTGGAGACTCACAAACCCAAAGGGGCAAACCTATTCTGGCTGCTCAGAACCTCATGTGTTCTGCCTAAGTGCACCCTAGGCCTCCTTGGGGAGGTCCATGCTCCTGGAGTGCACTGAGAGGCTGGCTGGAGTGGGTCAGAGGCTGTGGACCAGTGTCCTAAGGTCCTTCTCAGTAAGGGATGGAGCTGGGGACCGAGCAAAGTGAGGACCTGGTCACCCACCAGTCAGTACAGAGGTCTCAGACCTTTGTCACCCTTGGATATCAGGGTAGGCCTGACCAGGGGAAAACAGAGCTTGGGCCACCCACTAGCTGCCTCCTGGAGTGGAAGACCAAGTGTTGGAAGGGGAATCAATTTCTGGCTTGCTAGGAGAATTAAGCTTGGGATCCAAGATGGGAGTCTTTGCTAGGCCAGAGGTCGGATGCGGAGAGCAAGGCCTTCATGTGGGTCTAACCTTCACCTGCAGGATAATCCAGAGCAAATTCTCACCCATCTCTGAGGGTTATCATTTTTATGAATAGCTACCACTGGTTGAATGTTCAATGAAGATTCTAAATAAAACAATTATCATCTAATGGATCCTTCACAATTCTAGGGCAGATAATACAGTCCCCAATATAGATAAGGAAATAAAGCTCAGAGAGTTTGGGTACAATGTCCCAGGCCACATAGCCTGGTAAGTGGTGGAGTTAGCATTCTCACTCAGGCAATCTATCAAGCCAGTGTCCTTAACTCTAGATAATGCCACCTCAATGGGGGTATAAAGATGAGCTGATAGCCTTGGAGACAGAGCTCTTTACAGCAAAGCACACCTATGACTTTGCATGGTATTAAGACTGTTGTAGTATAGGCTCACTAACTCATTCCATACACAGTGTCCTAAGGTCCTTCTCAGTAAGGGATGGAGCTGGGGACCATCCCTTAAAATGTCAGTGTCTCAAGATCAGAAACTGCTGGACTCTGAGACAGAAAGGCACATTTACTGCAGCCCATCCTCAAGGACTATAGAGAGACGAGTGTAACCCTGGAGCAGCACCAGAACCATGGGAGGGCCTGCTGGGTCAAGCTCCACCCACCCTGGTCTCTGAATCAGCAAGTCTGGGTAGGGTTTAAGAATGTGCATTTCTAGCAAGGTCTCAGGCAGTGCTGCTGCTGCTGGTCCAGACCCTACTTTAAGAACCATTTGGTAGAAGTTGGGGTGAACAAGAGCCCTTCTCTGAGTTATAAATAAAGCAGGACCCCAATGCTCAACCTTCCCTGGGCAAGTGGCATGAGGATAAAATAAACTTCAAAGTCTCCCTTGGAGGAAGAAACCATCCTGAAGCTTCTCTGGAGGCTGCAGGGTTGCTCTGGGAGTGGGAGACAGGAGAGCCCCATCCCCTGTGAGCAGAGCGGGCTGGGTTTTCATGGCACTGGGAGGGCTGGCTTGCACACTCCCTTCCCTCTGGCCTCTAGCTGCCTGAACCTTCAGGCCCACAGCTGTTGGTCGGCCAGGATGGAACCTGGTGACAAATGCATGGATCTTGCTTCCAACCACAGAAGTGGAGCCAGAATTCCTGGGAATGTCTTTTCAAATCATTTACATTGGGTTTTGGGTGCAGGGCAGATGTCTTGTTTTGTATGAACTAATTCAGGGCTGGGTGAAATCTGCTTTTTTCACTCCTCCTGCAGAAATGCCCAGAGGGTGATCAATGAGGAAATCAGCCACAAGCGAGTGTAGGTAAATAAGAAGTAAATAGCAATGCAAGATTGGCTGGGAGCCCCTGGGGATTAACTAACTAATTAATCCCACAGCAGTTTGACGAGGAACTAATTAATCCGCTAAATGCTGGAGGGACTGAGGCCCCAGCCAAGTGCAAGAGGCTGAGGCAAGGTGTGGCTCTCCCCTGAGGTCCCCTGAGGGCCTGTATGAGGACCATCTCTCCCAAGGTACTCATCTCCTCTGTATCAGGAATCTGTCTCCCAAGCTCATTGTGGAGTTAGGTTTGGCTGTCACTCTTCTGGGGAAACAAATAAAAGAAAGTTCTGGGGAAGGGCTCCAGGACTCCACTTCTCCAAGGATCATCTGGAGAAGTTCGGAGCCATGGACGGTCAGATAAGGAAAAGATCTCAGCTCACTTTACTGATGGGGAATGCCACTCAGACCTAGAGACAACAGATATTTCTTTCTGATCATTTCTCCTCAGCACCCAGGCAAGGGCTGTTCCTATCCCTTAGGAGCTGGCTTTAACTCACCCAGAAATTTAGCAGGTGCTTTTTATGGCTTGGATATGAGATGTCCCCCCAAAGCATTTATGTTAATGCAGAAATGATTAGATTGTGAAAGCTGGAACCTGATTGGTCCTTCCTAGTTTGAATGGACGGACTAGGTGGTAACTATCGGCAGATAGAATGTGACTGGAGGAGGTAGGTCACTGAGGTATGTGCTGAAAGGGTGCATCTTCCCTGTGGCCTCTTCCCTTTCTCTCTCTGCTTCCTGACTGCCATGAACAGAGCTGCTTTCCTCCACCATACTCTTCTGCCATAATGTTCTGCCTCATCTTGGGCCAGTCATGAACTAAACCTCTGGAACCATGAGCCACAATAAGCTTTTCCTCCTTTAAGTTGATCTTTATGGGTATTTTGGTCACAGTGATGAAAAGCTGACTAACACAGTGCTTAAATCTTTCTTAAATCACTGTGGTCTGATTAAGACCATTGTATTGTTATGTGATCTCATGAACTTTGGTAACAGATGCGAGGCTGGCTACAACTTGTGGGGGTGAGCCCTAACGTAAGTCTTTCCTATCATTAGCTCTTCTGACGCCTTTTACTTTTCTGTGCCCCTGAAACCCAGTTTGCCTCCTCTTACAACCTGATCTCCAAAAATTGTCTGAGAGCCACCATCTGGGAACATCAGCTGTGTGAACCTTTCTCAGAGGACATTTTTCTATATTCTCTTAGCAAAACTTGCAAATCTGCCCCGTGGGGGAGTCAGAGTGAGTATTCTGGCTTCAGTCAGCATTGAGGAGTGGGCTTCTTACCACCCAGATTGGTGGGCCCCACTGTGGGGACTTCTGATCTAGCAGGTCTGTGTTGGGGCCCAAAGACTTGTAATTCTCACAGGCTCCTAGATGATGTGAATGCTGCTTGTCCAGGAAGCACAGTTGGAGAACCACCAGGCTAGAAGTTTCTGGTGAACTCAAGGTACAGTGAAGGTGGGACCTCCCAACCTGGAGCTCTGGCCTGCCACAGGATGGCTACCACTGGGACTCTCCTGTGCTGTGAGACAGCCATGCAGACCATCTTTGTGCTCTTACTGCTCTTACATTTGATTCATTATTTATCCAGCTGGTTAATTTTAGAATATTTCTTTCTCTGCTTATTTTTTCCCTAGAGTGAAATGGATGAGAATCAAATCCAGATGGCTGGAGATGATGTGGATTTGCCTGAAGATCTCCGGAAAATGGTAAACGAAGATCAAGAAGAGGAAGAAGATAAGGATTCTATTCTTGGGCAGCTGCAGAATCTCCAGAACATGGACTTGGATACCATAAAAGAAAAGGCCCAGGCTACCTTCATGGAAATCAAGCAGTCGGCTGAACAGAAGTGTTCTGTGATGTGAGGGGACAGGAAAATGAGAAAGAAGTGGGGAGGGGACAGAGAGAGGCCCGGTGGAGGGAGGAAGAGGCTGCCAGCAGGAAGAGTGCTCGCCTATGGGTCTTTCCAGCAGCATGAATTCTAACACTGAACACAGTTAGGAAAACCATGATAATAAATCTGTCTACAAGCACATAGACATGATTTGATCATGCTCATTATTCCTGGCAGAGCACCTACAGAGCCCTTGCAGAAGGCAACACTCTTCCCTGTTAGTTATAAATGTGAGTAACTAGGAAATTTCAGCGGTGAATGCTGGTGCCAAACACATCCTCATTAAAGGTCTTCAGGACAACCAGGAAGCAGCAAGCACAAGCAAATGGCATATCCTCTCTAACCTTCCTCCTCAGAGGGCAAGGCCTCACCCCTCCAACCATTTGCATGAGGTCAGGGTGCTCACGGGAGCCACGGCTGCTGACTCCCTGGCAGTCGAAAGTCACTCTGCCTCTTACTCCCAGGCTCCTAGACACCAAAGAGCCTTTTCATCAAGTTTGGCACTTTAACACTTCTCAGCCAAGTGGCAGAAGCAGAGTTGTGGTCAAAGGTGAGAAATGGAGGCAGAGAATAGGTTTTGCCAGCCGTTTGCATTGGAGGTAATTATTTAAGGGGTCACGTGAAGACCGAGCTTGAGGGATGCAAAATTAGAGGCAAAAGGACAATAGGAAGCTGCTGCTTCTGCTAGTGGAGCGTATCTCCTCCTGTCTGAACCTGGTGCGAGGAACAGGAGCAAAGTGGGTGGACAAACACAGTTTCAAGAAGTTAAGTGAAGGGTTGGGGTTGTAGCTCAGTGGCAGAGCGCTTGCCTCACATGCATGAGGCACTGGGTTTGATCCCCAGCACCACATAAAATCAAGTAAAGATATTTGTGTCCATCTACAACTAAAAAAAAAAAAGTTAAGTGAAGCTCTCTCATATATATATACACACACACACACATGCACACACATTTTATATATATATATATATATATATATATATATATATATATGTTTATTTATTTATTTATTTTGGTACTGGGGATTGAACCCAGGGGCACTTAACCCCTGAGCCACATTCCCAGCCCTTTTATGTATATATATATTTTACTTAGAGACAGGGTCTCGCTGAGTTGCTTAGGGCCTCACTAAATTGCTGAGGCTGGCTTTGAACTTGCAATCCTCCTGCCTCAGCCTCCTGAGCTGCTGGGATGACAGATGTGAGCCACCAGGCCCAGCAAGTGAAGCTCTCTCTCTGTCTTGGTTTCTCTGTCCCCTCCACGCTTCTTTTTCATTCTCCTCCTTTTTCATTCTTTTTCACTGACCCTCTCATTGCCTCTCCTCCTCCTCCCTCTCTTACCCATCACCATCCACCCTACAAGAATAACACACTGGCATTCTGTGCCTCAGTCTTCCAGGGTAGACATTGATGTCTTTTTCTAACATCTGTCCTCTCTCTCTCTCTCTCTCTCTCTCTCTCCTATATCTCAACTACTGGTTTTTCAGTGAACGTCTTATTCATAGAATTAGAAAGGCTCAATGACAAATATTATTGAGAAGAATTGCTATATTAGAGGAAAAGGAGGTTAAGACCAAAAAGCCAGGGTTGCCCTATTCTATATTCAGAGATCCTAGATGTGTCACTTAAGAAGCAATTTCATGTTTAAAAATATGCAAAAAAGAATTAGAGTTCCAGAACCTATGGTCCTTGGCAAAAGTTAGCCCCTCCTGCAAGGTCTTGGGAAAACACTGGAGCAGTGATGAGGTTAATGAGCCTTGTAATCCACAAACCCCAGGTACCATGGACACATTATAAAACCACATTGTTCTTTATCAGAACTGACATATGAGTTGTCATTGGTTTTACAGAAGAAATTTTTAAATAATCATTTGTCCAACTACAAAATAATATATAAGATTTATTTTCAGTTTGATGCTGACTCTGCCCTCCAGTTGATGGGTGGGAGAGGTGGGTGAGAAGCCCTTCACGGGACTCTGGCACACATTCTGTTGTGACATGTAATACTGTGGCTGCCAGACTATTCCACAGACCAGTACAGGGTGACACAGGAGACTTGCTTTCTTATAAAAGATGCATCCAACGCTGCCAAGGAAATCACTAGATTGACACTTCATTTCAACAACCAAAATGACTTCAGTACCATTTGGACACTATCCAGTGGAGCTGCACCGCTGCTAGATGGCACTGTCTGTGGTTCCTCTAGGATCATACATGCCACACCATAACACCACAGCACCACACCATACCACACAGCCCCATATGAATACATCAAAACCTGCCGCACCAAACAACAGTCCACCATTTCACATCACACCATGCCACAGCCTACCACGTCACGTTACACCACCACACACCCCACACCAGTCCACCCCTCACCACACCACAGTGCCTCACACCAGACCACAGCTCCCCAACCCATAGCAGTTCCTGTGGGTATTAGGTTGGGGCAGGGAGGGTGTGTGTGTTAGGGTACTCAGAGGCCCCCTTCCCTCTCCAGGGTAGATAGGTGTCTATGCCTTGTGACATTAATGAGCACCCAAAGGTCTCCCATCATCAAAACATAGAGTCCAACAATTTTAATGGACTGAGAGGAAATCTGTTCCAGGCTCCTGTATACTAAAGGAACCCCTCCCAAGATGTCTCAACTAAGCCTTTCCAAAAGCTTCTATGGAATTCACCACCTGCTGCTCCAAGGGAATTCAGCTCTTCTATCTGCAGACATCTCTAATTGTTAGGAAATCTTTTTTTGTCCCAATATGAAATTGGCTGTATGTCTGACCCATTTATCACAGTTCTGTTGTGTGCGGCTCCATAGAATATGCCTAAATTCCCACTCAGGTCTTTGATGTCCCCGCTCAGTTTTCTCTCTTCCGGGTAAGACATCGTTACTTCTTTTAGTCCATTCTCATCCTGCACTACTGACACTGTTCAGTCACCACGTGACCATGCAGACTGTCGCTGTCCACTCTGTCACCATCTAGGAGGGACGCCAGCCAGAAAGAAAACTGAAGCGCTATCGCCTTCCACGCCCTGCCACTGGACTTGGTGCTTGAGGCTATTGCTGGGTCCACTCAGTCAGGAATTAGGATTGCACCCGGCATGACCACAGGACAAGACCTTTACCCTCTGTGGCAATGGGCTTTCTGAATAGGAAAAACGAAGGAGAGGCTTTCCTTTACATTCTGATTCATTCTATGGTTTTAGGATGGCCAATCTCAAGAGAGATTTAGCGTGTAAAAGAGAACACATTCGTCCATTGTCACTGTCACAGAACTAGACTCCAGTCCTTTACCAACACCAGCTGAGCAAAGAGAGAGTAGGCCCCAGGAGAGAGAGTTTTCATAGATACTAGAGGAGAGAAGGGTCCTGGAGGGTTGTCTATAGAAAGAAAACGTAGGAATCTAGGGAGCACTTCCACCCAGGCAGAAAGAACCATAAAGACACTGGGCAGAGGGCTGGAGAACAGGCCCCCGGGGAAGGCAGATTACATGGGTTCTCCATTTTTGCCTGGAGTTGTTCTAGTCCCAATTATGTGGATTCAGGCAGCATAATGAATCAGGAGTTCTACTTCTGAAAGCATATTGACATAGTAAGCTCATAGTTATTCAGAGGCCCACTAATCCAGTTTGTGGGTTATATAAGCCCTTTGGGTTTGCTCCCGGCATGAGAAATTTGGCCAAATCACTACTTGCAAACAGAACCATCAGAGACAGAGAGAGGAGTGATATAATGAACAAACCCGGGTTTCCAACTGATAACGGAGGGTTACTTCCTACTAGATGAACCGCCCTGCAGGTAAATCACTATACGCTGGACAAAATAGAAAGAAACGAAGGCAAAGGGAGCAGTGCCCAAAGGCACTGGGAACAGTAAAAATTAGGCCTCCACTGGAGGAGAATCAAATCTACACCTGAAAGAAGAAATACTGGTGAGTTTTCCTTTGTTTACAGATTTCATTTGAGGGCTGACCCCAGTTGATGGCAACTAAAATTCATAGAGAAAACTCACAGCCTTAGCTGGGCATAAGGGTACACACCTGTAATTCCAGTGACTCAGGAGGCTGAGGCAGGAGGATCACAAGTTTGAGGCCAGCCTTGGAAATTCAGAGAGGTTCCCAGTAACTTAGCAAGACCCTGTTTCAAAACAGAAAATGAAAAGGTCTGGGGATGTAACTCAGATGTAAAAAGCTCCTGGGTTTAATCTCTGGTACCAAAAAAAGCGGGGGACATAATTATTCATACTGAAAAATTCTAAGGAATTTATAAAATAGCCACCAGAACTAGTCAGTTAATTTAGCAAGGTTACAGGGAATAAGGTTGAGATATAATAACCAATTATATTTTGGTTATTATATTCAGAAATGAAATGTGAAGCAATTTTATTTGCAATAGCATTATAAAACTAAAATTCTTAGTAATAAATGAAGCAAAAGATGTGAAAGTCCTGTACACTGAAAGTTGGAACACATTCCTGATGGAAATTGAAGGGCACTTAAACAAATGGATCAGGAGACTTAGTGTTGTGATATCAATACCCTCTAAAATCATCTGTGCATCCCAACTGTAATCCCACCTATACAAAGCGCTGGGCTGCTTCTAGAATTTAAGTAGAAAGGCAAGCATAGCAGGATATACAGAACAAATCTTGGAAAAGAAAAGCAAGAATGGAGCATGGACTCACTGGAGGCTTTCTTTAAGCCAGTGACCACGACAGTGCAGTGCTATAGAGACAGAGCATGGAGACAGAATGCGGAGCCCAGAAAGAAACACACACTGATGTGTCAACTGATTTTTTGAACTTTGTATTTTGGACTCATGGGAAATTGCAAATGTAGTATCAATAGGTTTCACATACCCTTTCCTCAGTTTCCCTGAATGGTTGCATGCTGTATAATCAGTACAATATTCAAACAAGGAAATTCACATTGGTACAACATGTGTACCAATAAAGCAAAATATGCAGTTGTATATTTTATTGCAGTTGTATATTTTATTGCAGTTGTATATTTGTGTAACCACTACCACAACCAAGATTCAGAATTATTCCAATCACAAAATCTTTTCGGTGTTTACACCAACACATCTATCCCCCTCTTCCCACCCCTAACCCCCAGGAAACCACTAACTTGTCCATCCTGTGGCCACATGATTCTGGATAAAGCTACCAATGTAATCCCATGAAGGAATGCAAAGTCACTTTTTTCTTTAATGTACTCAAATGCATCAAACCTAGACCCTTACCTCACACCATATCAAAAAAGTTAATTCAGTGTGTATCATAGACCAAAGCATAAAACAAAGACTGTAAAAATTTTAAAACAAAACCTATGAGAAAATCCTTACAATCTTGGGGTAAGCAAAGCTTTCTTGGAATACAGAAAATAAGTTTTTTATTTCAAAATTTAAAACTCTTGCTCATCAAAAGATACAATTAAAAAGAATAAATAGGCAAACCACATATACTTATAGACTGGAAAAAAGTACTTGCAAAGTAATATTAATATTATTATATATAATATATATACACTTTGCAAATACTTTTGCAAATACATATATATATATATATATGAAACATTTGGAACTTCACAAATTTTTTTAAAAAATAAACCAAAAGCCTCCCCCCCAAAAAAACTAAGCAAACACTTAACCCAGAAATACATACAAATGGAAAAATGCTCAATTAAATATAAATCAAAGTTGAAACCAAGCCGGGCGCCGTGGCGCAAGCCTGTAATCCCAGCACTTAGGGAGGCTGAGACAGGAGAATTGCAAGTTCAAAGCCAGCCTCAGCAACGGCGAGGCGCTAAGCAACTCAGTGAGACCCTGTCTCTACATAAAACACAAAATAGGGCTGGGGATGTGGCTCAGTGGTTGAGTGCCCCTGAGTTAAATCTCTACTACCAAAAAAAAAAAAAGTCAAAACCAATCACAAAGTGACATATCACCAATGACCCACTTAAATGTTAAAATACCATTGTTGGTGTTGGTCAAGTGGAAAGCAACCAGAATTCTTGTATGTTGCTGGAGAGGTTATAGAATAATGCAACTACTTGGAAAAAGTTTTGACAGGTTCATATAAAACTAATATACTAACCTAGAATCCTTCAAAAATACTGAACTCTAGCTAATGATATGCATCCTGACTTATTTGGGAGTGAACTATACAGTAATTTACTTTCAAAAGTGTAAAAATAACAAGAGATTGATGGAGAGATACAGAACTAGACAGATGAATAAATAGATGTAATAGAACAGTATAGAAAATATTAACTTTAGAGTTCAAGTCATGGGCCTATGGTGTTTATCATTCTTTTAATTTTACTATATTAAAATTTTTTCTTAATAAATGTTTTCTACTTTAAGTGTTGAGGGTGAAATGAATAAACTTCACCACTTGTTAGCTCTAATGGCAAAGGTCTAATTTAAAAGAGAGGCTGACCCCAGCACAGTGGCACATGCCTACAGTCCTGGTGACTTGGGAGGCTGAGGCAGGAAGATCACAAGTACAAGGTCAGTCTTGGCAACTTAGGCAGTCCCTGTCTCAAAAAAGTAAAAAGGACTGGGGATGTAGCTCAGTGGTAAAGCACCCCTGGGTTCAATACCCACTACGAGGAAAAAGAAGAAGAAGAAGAAGCTAAAACAAAAAGACGAAATAAAGTTTGGGATTCTCTATGCGTTTTAGACTCTCATTTCCACCTCTCCTAGTTGTTCAGACAGTGGACAGGTATCTGTCTCATGTTCTCGTGTTCATATGTAGGACTTTTATTCAAGAGTTCAAAGATTGAATAAAAAGCAAATATTCTTCCCACAAAATTGCAAATTTCTATAAGAGTTTCATAATTCTTAATGCAATTAAAATGTAAAAGTTAAAATGATGTATAAATATACTCACTTCCTTAGCACAGGAATTCTGGAGGGAGAATTTATGTCCTTTTAAAAGACAAATGCTCCTAAATGTTCAAATCAAGAGGAGTGCTTGTGTGGGCTTTCAGGTCCAACAGAGTGCTATCCCCAGAATGCTCCTCTGGCCATCCATGTGGGGCTGCTGGGGCTGTCTCTCTCCTTGCTATCCTCCTGTTCACGTCCACGGCCAGTCCATGTTCTGACCAGAATCATGTTCATCAGCTGTCACATCTGAGTGTCTCCCTGGAGATGTTAGAGAAATAAAACATATTCCTTGCTGGGCGCAGTGATGTGCACCTGTAATCCTAGCAGCATGGGAGGCTGAGGCAGGAAGATTGTGAGTTCAAAAGCCAGCTTCAGCAAAAGCAAGGTGCTAAGGAACTCAATGATACTCTGTCTCTAAATAAAATACAAAATACGACTGGGGATGTGGCTCAGTGGCTGAGTGCCCAACCCCCAGTACCAAAAAAAAAAAAAAATTCCCAAATAACCTCAGTATAAATGCCTGGAAATCCCTTCCCCAGACTAGTAATGTAGAGGAGGGGGGCAGGGATGGGAGGAGGAGGAGGGGAAGGAAAGTGGAGGGGGACATTGGGGACTGAAATGGAGTGAATTACATCCCATGCATGTATGGTTTCATCAAAATGAACCCAACTATTATGTATAACTATAATGCATTAACAAAGAAAAAAGAAAAGAGAAGAAACCTCTTCCCCAAGACTCAAGTAATATGGCTCTTTCAAGTAATAACATAATTTTTTAAAAGAAAGGAAGAATGTAAAGAGACTTGGAGGGTTTGCCACAGTGGAATTCAGACTTTTTCTCTAAGTTTGAGGTTATTTTTTAAATTTTTGGTTTTTAATTGTGGTAGAATATATGCAACATAAACTACCATTCGAGCCATTTTAAGGTGTGCAGTTCAGTGGTGTTAAGTTTGTTCACATTGTGGTGCAACTATCGCCTCCCCCACCCCCAGCACTTGTTCATCTTCCCAGGTTGAGACTCGACCCAGCAACCAACATCCTCTCCACTCCCACCCAGCCCCCGGCAACCACCATTCCACTTTCTGTCTCTGGGAATCTGATTACTTTAGGTTCCTTATGTGAGTGCAATCACACAGTATCTGTCTTTTTGCAACTGATTTTCCACTTCTTGGCTGTTGTAAATAATGTTGCTAAGAGCATGGGTGTACAAATGCCTGTTTGAATCCTTGCTTTTAATTTCTTTTTGTTACTGGGTACTCAGGGTACTCAACCACTGAGCCACATCCCTAGCCCTATTTTGTATTCTTATTTAGAGACAGGGTCTTAATGAGTTGCTTTTAGCGCCTCACCGTTGCTGAGGCTGGCTTTGAACTCACGTTTCTCCTGTCTCCGCCTCCCAAAGTGCTGGGATTGCAGGCATGTGCCACCACACCTGGCCTTGCTTTCAATTCTTGTCATATATATCCAAAAGTAGAACTACTGGATCATTCCTAGATTTGTCTCTACATTAGAAATAGCAGTTTTGAGAGCCACAGAATTATGATTGAGGAATATATCATTTAGAATCATACAGACTAAACTCAGATTCAGAAATCTTGTTTGTTTTTTTTTTGTTGTTGTTGCCTTTTTAAAAATCTTTTTATGGAAAAATTCTCTTCTAACCGAAAGTAGAAAGACTGGCATAACAAACACACAAGTACAGGAGTTTGACTGCTCTACCCAGCTCTAAGTGCTGCTATCCTTGGAAAACTACATATTTTTATAACTCCATCTGCAAATTGAAGACATCACTCTTGGTGTCAAATTTCTGAGCTCTACAAAGGCAGCATACATATACAAAGTGGTATCTTCTTGTTTTCTTAAGTTGTTTCAGAATCCCTTAAAGATCTCAAGTTGTTTCTTATTAAGGATAATTCATTTAACAATGCACATGCCTTGCAGTAAGCACCTAAGCTCCTGACACTTGAATGAAGGAAGACATTTCTGAAAGCATCTAAAACCCCTACTGAAAGCATATGGGGTTAATTAGATTCGTCAGGACATATAGGATCAGCATATTTAGGGCTTAAGGGGTCAAAGGAGAAAGCACAATAAAAATGAACAAAAAAATTGTCCCTAAAATGACAGTAAACTATGAAAGTAAACCAAAGCTAATAGTCTGCTGTATAGCTGCAGGAGCGACTCTGGAAAAACAATGACATCCCCTCAGATGGTGTGGGCTCTGAGCAAGATGGCAGTGGTGCTGCCTGGGAACGCCTGTCTCCTCTTTTAATGAACGCTCACATCAAAGGCAGTGGAGGAAACCCCCAGCCAACGCTGATGCTAACGAGAATGGAGTGGGCTGAAATGCCTTTTGAAAGTGATCAAATGATTTCTGTGGGCTATTTGAGAAGAAAAGCAAAGCAGTTTGACAGTTTCCAAACACATGGGAAATAATTAATATTTTAGAAAACACCAGATGACTCAGTATAAGAATGTGAAAAAATGTATATTTGCACTAATTAATGGCTATGTGAAATCAGACATGTTATTTAACTGTTTCCTCACATGTGAAATAGAGTTTCTTGCAGTTATTCATTAAATCAACCGCTACTATTGGGAACACAGGTTCTGAGATAGGGGGATCCAGCAGACAAGGTCTTTGTTTTCGGGTAGCTTGAATTTTAATGAGGGGAGGCAGGTAGTAAGTAATAAAGAATATAAGTTTAGAGAGTGGTAGGTGCTATGGGAAAAATAAAATGACAATCAAGAGCATGTGACTATTTGTGAGAGAGCATTTCTGGAAGAGAGAGACCAGTGAGAGAAAGCTCCTGAAGCAGAAAAGACTTAGAGGATTTCCACAAGGAAAAAGGGCAAATGTGACTATAGCTCAGTGAGCAGGGTGGAGAGGACAGAAGAGAGGTCATATGTGTTAAATGAGGAGGTTTCGGATGTGGAGAAGGGTAAATGGTATAGTTTAGATTTTATCCTAAGCATAGTGGTGAGTTTGAATGGGTTTATGGAGGGAGCATGACGGTCTGATTCACATTTTTGAAAGGTTGTCTGACTACTGAGTGGAAAGTGGAAAGAAAGGAGCTAAGAGCAGAAGGGAGACCAGAGAGAAGGCTAATTCTGTACACCATCCAAGCCAGGATTTTTGTACCCTATACTATGGTGAACCAGAGAGAAATGGGTTCTGGGAGAGATTGAATCTGGAGTGCAGGTAGAGAAATGATTATAACAATACTGACCCAATGGGGAGCCATGAGAATGAAATAAGCATATGTAAAGGTAACACATGCTACCTGCCTCAGTAGTGTTATGACCACAATATTGGCAATGACTAAAGCGAAGAGCAGAAGGAGGACATTGTAGCTTGCACTTTCCTGTAGAACCAAGGTCAAAACCATGGACCATTTGCTTGCCTTCAGGGTGGCAGGAGTTTGACAAAATTCAAAAAACAGGCAACTTCTATGCTAAATTAGATAAGGAAGAATAATGGAATGTTGGAGTTTGTCAGCTACTTTTTCTGCATTTATGGATATGATCATGTGCTTTTACTCCTTCACTGTATTAATGCAGCACATCATATTTAGAGATTTATGCCTGTTGAGCCATCCTTGCATTCCAGAGATAAATCCCACTCAAATCATCGTAATGATCTTTTTGGTGTGCTGTTAAATGCTGTTTGCTAGGATTTTGTTTAAGATTTTTGCACCCAAGTTTATCAGGGATATTGTCCTATGATCTTCTTGTCTTATAGTGTTCTTATCTGGCTTTGATGTGAGAGTAATGCTGGCCTCATAAAATCAGTTTGAAAGTGTTCCTTCATCTTCACTTTTTTTTGGAAATTAATGTATTGATATTAATTCTTCTTTAAATGCTTACTATAAGCCAGGTACAGTGGTGCATGCCTGTAATCCCAGCACTTTGGGAGGCTGAGACAGGAGAACCACGAGTTCAAAGCCAGCCTCAGCAAGGGCGAGGCACTAAGCAACTCAGTGAGACCCTGTCTCTACATAAAACACAAAATAGGGCTGGAGATGTGGCTCAGTGATCGAGTACCCCTGAGTTCAATCCCCAGTACCAAAAAAAAAAAAACATTATAAATCACTGATGTGTGAAGCCATCTGGTCCTGGGCTTTTCTTTGTTGAGAAAGGTTTTTAAATCATTATTTTTAAAAAAATATTTTTTAAGTTGTTGATGGATTTTTATTTTATTCATTTGTTATTTATATGTGGTGCTGAGGATCAAACCCATTGCCTCACGCATGCTAGGCAAGTGCTCTATCACTGAGCTACAGCCCAGCCCCTTAAAATCATTATTATTACTTATTTTATATCTCCTTACTAATTGTTAGTCTGCTCAGATTTTCAATTTATTTATGATTATGTCTTAGTAGGTTGATGTTTCTAAAAATTTATCCATTTCTTCTAGATTATCCAATTTGTTGGCATGTAATTATTTATAGTAGTCTCTCAGAATCTTTTGAATTTCTTAGTATCCTTTCAGATTTCCAACTTGGTACCAAATGGAGTGTCTCCTCTTTAATTTATAATTTTATCTGAGTTCTCTTTTTTTTTCTTGGTTAGGCTAGCTAATAGTTTGTGGATTTTTGTTTATCTTTTAAAAACTCAACTCAATTTCATTTCTGTTTTCTATTGTATTTCTATGATCTATTTCACTTATTTCTGCTCTAATATTTCCAATAAAACCTCTAAAAAACTTAAGTATAAAAGAATTTACCTTAACATTAAAAAGACCATATATGACAAACCCATAGTTAATATCATACCCAACAATGAAAAGCTGAGAGATTTCTCCTTAGGGTAGGAACAAGACAAGGTGCCCAGTTCCTCACTTCTATTCAACATAATACTGCAAGTCTTTCCCTAAGCAATTAAGCAAGAAAAAGAATTTACAAGTATCCACACTGGAAAAGAAGAAGTTAAACCATCTCTGTTTGCAGAGGACAGATTTTTTAAAAAGTATTTTTATTTGTAGATGGACATAATAGCTTTATTTATTTATTTGTATGTGGTGCTGACCATCGAACCCAGTGTCTCACGCTTGTGAGGCAAGTGCTCTACCACTGAGCTACAGCCCCAACCCCATGACAGATGTTTTTATCTATAAAAATCCCTTAAGACTCCTTCAAAGAAACTGTTAAAACTAATGAATTCAGAAAAGTTTCAAGATACATCAACATAAAAATTAGTTGTATTTCTATACAGTAACAATGAACTATTTGAAAAAAGTTAAGAAAACAATTCTGTGTATAATGGCATCAAGAATAAAAAATAATTATGAAAATAAATTCCACTGAGGAAGTGGAAAAGCTGTACACAGAAAACTGTAAGACATTGGTGAAAGAAACTGAAGAAGACACAAATAAATGGAAAGATACCTGAGTTCTTGGATTGGAAGGATTAATATTATTAAAATGTTCACATCACTCAAAGTGATGTACAGATTCAATATTATCCCTATCAAAATTCCATTTTTTTTTTTTTTTTACAGAAAGTGAAAAAATCTTAAAATTTGTCTGGAACAAAATAGTCAAAGCAATCTTCAGAAAGAACAAAGTCAGAGAAATCACAATTCCTAATTTCAAACTATACTACAAAGCTATAGTTATCAAAACACTATAGTACTGGCACAAATAGGCCATGGAACAAAACAGAGAGCCCTGAAATGAATGCATACATATATTGTCAACTACCTCTAATTATCTCTAAGGTTATCATGACTACACAACAGAGAAAGGATAGCTTGTTTAATAAATGGTGATGGGAAACTGAATATCCACATACAAAAGAGTGAAATTGGACCATTATCTTATACCACATACAAAAACAGACTAAAGACTTAAGATCTGAAACTAAAACTTTCACAGGGAAAATCTTGATGTTGTTCTTGGTGATGAATTTCTGGGTACAAAGCAAAAAGCAAAAATAAACAGTGGGGCTATATCAAACTAAAAGTCTTCTTCACAGCAAAGGAAACAATTAACAAAATTAAAAGGCAACCTACCAAGTAGGAGAAAATATTTGCAAACCATATATAAGATAAGGTATCAACAACCAAAATGTACAAGGATGCATATAGGTCAATAGTTCAAATAAACAAACAAACTTATAACCTGATTTTTAAAAAATAAGCAAAGAACCCAAAGAGACATTTTTTCCTAAGAAGACATACAAATGGCCAATGGATATATGGAAAGGATTCAAAGTCACTAATCATTAGGAAAATGCAAAGCAAAACCCCGATGAGGTCACCATTTCACATCTGTTAGGAAGGCTATTTTTTAAAAAAAAGAAATGAAAAAGCATTATCAAGGAGGTGGAGAAATTGGAACCCTTGCACTTATTTGCTGATAGGAATGTAAACTGGTGCAGAAAACAATATGGCAATTCCTCAAAAAATTGAACAGAAATACCGTATGATCTAGCCGGCTCACTTCTGGGTATACATTGAAAATAACTGAAAGCAGGAACTCTTGCTCTCCAAATTAAAACTAATAAAGCTGAATCTGTTAAACTCCTATTTTAAGAAGCCCACCACCACTGGGGGGAATAAAGAATGAATGTGTCGACTTTGCACGCAAGTGATCGGTAAGTGCTTGTGAACCGGCTCCCTGGAACTCTCCTTGCAGAAGGAAGAGTCCTGCGCACTGCAGACCCGGCCCCAAGAGTGGGGGCTGGTCAAAGCTGCTGCAAATGGCGTCCTCTGATTTACCTTCTTAGCACTCTAAGAGGATAGATGAGCTTCAAGACTATCATCCCCTCCAGATAAATGTCTCTAGTGCTTCCTCCTAGACACTCTGAATTCAATTAGTTTAATTAGAAAACAAGTAAAGAGGCATTATCTTAATATAGCTTTGCTCCTAACAAGTTTTAAAACGTCCATTTTTTTTTGGCCAAAATCCAACTGCCCCTCTTATATTTATGTGCTCTGATATGGTGATGTAGATTGTCATTTGTAAACGAAAAGGTGAAGACTTCTCTTGCCCAATAGATCATATATTTTTTTAAAAATGTTTAGTTGTAAATGTATCTTTATTTTATTTAGATGTGGTGTGAGAATCGAACCCACTGCCTCACACATGGCAGGCAAGCACTCCACCACTGAGCCACAACCCCAGCCCATCATGTTTTGTTTTGATTTTAATACTATTATTAATAAACACTCCTTGATTCCTTCAATCTTTAGGAAGATAGGAGCAGTGGTGATATTAACCTGTTTTAAAACCATTAATTGGGAGGCATACTGATTTTTAGTGTTTGCCAATTTCTGTGATGAAAATACTCCTACTATGACTAATGTCAAGTTCTGAACTCAGAGCTGGGACAAGATGCTAACTACCTGCTCTCACAAATCAGGGAGCTGATTTCAACACACTAATGAATAGAAAGGAGTATGAATTATTTTCAAAATGCCCTGCAAATATATTGTCAGGGTTTTAAAAAAAAATTACAAAAAGGCTTGCATCAGTTATAAAAGCAACCTCAGGACCAAAACAGTTGGGTTGGTAAATGATGGGCGGTAGGGTGAAGAGTAACTTCACTGTGTTTGCACACAGACATACTCCTCCAGGACTGTGGCACAGACTGGCCTAACCACAAGCATGGGACCTGAGTGTGAGCACCTGAGAGTTCAACAAGCAGGAGGTAGGCCAAAGTGGCCTTCTGGAGAGACAGGGAGTACTGGCAGAGGCCTCCAGTCCAAGCCCGACCGCAGATGTTCTTATTCTATTTTTAAAAATTTATTTATTTTAATTAGGTATACATGACAGCAGAATGCATTTTGATTCATTGCACACAAATGGAGCACAACTTTTCATTTCTCTGTACACAATGTAGAGTCGCACCATATGTGCAGTCATACATGTACCTAGGACATTGATGTCCATCTCGTCCCACCATCTTTCATGCCCCTATGTCCTCTCCCGCCATTTCCCTCCCCTTTGACTAAAGTTCCTCCGTTCTTCCCATGCCCCCTGCCCCATTATGGATCGATCAGCATCCACTTATCAGAGAGAACATTTGGCCTTTGGGTTTTTTGGGATTGGCTTACTTCGCTTAGCATAATGTTCTCTAACTCCATCCATTTACCTGCAAATGCCATAATTTTATTCTCTTTTAATGCTGAGTAATATTCCATTGTGTATATTATACCACAGTTTCTTTATTTGTTCATCTATTGAAGGGCATCTAGGTTAGTTCCACGGTTTAGCTACTGGGTATTGAGTAGCTCTAAACATTGAAGTGGCTGCATCATTGTAGTATGCTCTTTTTAAGTAAAGACCAAGGAGTGGGATAACTGGGTCAAATGGTAGTTCCGTTCTAAGTTTTCTAAGGATGTTCTTATGTTGGCAAATCGCTTAATTTCCCTGGACCCACATGTAGGAAGGAAAGGTGGGAGGTAGATGGGAGATGACAGAACAAGATAATCATCAAGGATCTCCTTATCAGTCTGAGATAACAGAGAACTAATGGGAAACTAGCTTTTTGTGTTTGTTTGTTGTTGTTTTTGTTTGTGGTGCTGGGGATGAACCCAGGTCTTTGCACATGCTAAGCAAGCACTCTGCCACTAAGCTACATCCCCAGCCTTTGTTTTTATTTTTCATTTTGAGACGAGGTCTCACTAAATTGCTGAGACTGGTCTTGAACTCGTGATCACCCTGCCTCAGCTTCCTGAGTGACTGGGCTTACAAGGCGTGTGCCACTACCATGCTCAGCAGGGAACTAGTTTTAAGGGATGTTGTTTCTGAAAATAGCATAACTGGGAAGCCATGGACATGGCAAAGGAGGATGGGCTTCTGCTGTTTGCTGGATGTTCTGTAAAGAGCTGTGGTCCCTGTTCTGATGTACTAGGACAATTACCGCTGGGAAACACGTCAGCTCCCAACTGCCCTGCTTCCACCTCTGACTAGACGGAATGTTTGCTGCCATATGCCCAGCTCACAGGGCACCCCACTGAGCCACAAATGCCTCTTTTCATTGTCTGATGGTATATGTTCCACAATTATGTGATGAGGTTCTTATTCCTAACAATATCTTTATATTAACATTTAATTTAAGTTAATCTGAAATTTGTAGAGAATATTCAGCTTGTCCTATTGAATAGTAAACTGGCATATAAGTGGTGTGTTTATCATCTGTGCCAAAGTCCTATACTTACAAAAGTGGCCAAGAGTATTTATGATTAGTTACCTACAGGTAAAAATGGAGTTTCTGATAAACACCTCTCAATGTTTTTCTGATATACCTTCTCTGGTGCTTCAAGTAGGAAAATAGTTCATCAGTTAGGAGGATCTGGCAGTGAGAGATGAACAAGCTTACTGTCTTTTATCTCTGGACTCAATTTGTCAATATTAAAAGAAAGCTTAGCTTTGGAATTTTTTCCAATTATTGTCAACAACTTGCATATTATTATGCCCATGATGTACAAGATATAATACAGGTTAAGCATCCCTAATTTAAAAATCTGAAATGCTCCAAAATCTGAAATTTTTGCATGCCAATGTGATGCCATAAGTAGGAAATTCCACACCTGACCTCACATGACAAGTGGCAATCAAAAGGCAGGTGAACTGCAGGGCACTGGGACGCACACCTGTAATCCCAGCAACTCGGGAGTCTGAGGCAGGAGGATCATGAGTTCAAAGCCAGCCTCAGCAATTTAGGGAGGCCCTAAGCAACGCAGTGAGACCCTGTCTCTAAACAAAATACAGAAAGGCTGGGATGTGACCCCTGAGTTCAGTCCTTGGCACCAAAAAAAAAGAAAAAGGCAAATGACCTAAAAGAACTGTATAAAGTTATCTAGGACTGTGTTATAAAGTGTATATGAAATATCATTGAATTTCATATTAGATTTGGGGCCCATCCTGATGATATCTCAGTATGCAAATATTCCAAAATTGAGAAACCCCCCAATCTAAAACATTTCTTGTTTCAAGCATAAATCTAAAACATTTCTTGTTTGGATAAGGAATACTCACCTATATGGAGGAGAATTCACAGAATCAAAGGCATATACTTCAAATGCTTAAAACTATATTGCCAGAAATCACTGAGAGTAATTTGGAACTCTGGGAACAGCAAGTTCCCCAAACTTCATGAGATAGCCTTGGCAAGTTGAATGGTAACTTATTTTTTTAGCAAATCTGTCATCAATTCAGCTGAAAAGAAATTATAGACAACACATCCTACCTTCCTCATCCCCCACATGGCTCTGAACCATATTGTTCCCATTTTCCTTCAACTCCCAAAATTTCTTTATTTACTGGTTCTCTGATAGCCACAGGAGAATTAACAGGTGTATACACACACACACACACACACACACACACACCACTTGCAAGGTGGTATACATAGTGGCTGGAGAGATACATAACTGAGTAAAACACCTGGGTTCAAATCCTGCCTCCAGGTGAAGTCAGCTGTGTGACTTACCCTCTCTGTGACTCTATTTCCTTAACTGTAAAGTGAGTGATAGTAGTGTCTACCTCATTAGGATATTGGAAGGTCTAAATTAGATAATCCATGTAAAGTACTCAAAAGCGTATGGCATATACTTGCTAACATTTATAGTTAGTATTCAGTTAGTGTTCAGTAACATATATAGTTAGTGTTCCAGGGTTGAAATACTACTAAAGAGATAATCTCTATGCAGATGATCAGGTTGATTTTGTGCACTCTATGAAGTGATATCCCATAGACCCTAAGACAGACATTTTTCACCCAAACATAAAGCAGCACTGAGAAGCAAAACTACACTGTGTGGCCAAGTGGGTTGATTCACTGACATCACCCCTTCCTGCTCCAGGTCTGGGGAATCTGCTCTTTAGAGGTCCATTTTTTCTTAAGAGTGTGGTAGGTTAAACAGTGCATCCACCATACTTGCAGAAATTGGCATCCCTGCACCCAGCCAAGATAACAGAGCCACTTTGTACCACAACTTCCATACTTCTGAAAATGTGTGTCTGAACCACGCCAAGTTTAATGGGGTTCTATCTGTGTCTAAGGTCAGCCGCAGGTGGGGGCTAGGAGGAGGGAATTTCCTTTGATCCATCTAATGAATTAATGAATTAAACAGAGGTGGAGTTCAGAAGCCAGGCTCCCTACTTTCGCTGAAGCAGGGCTGATTATGAACTAGCATAACTGCTGGAAAAATGCAGCTTTGAGCTAGAAGAATTAGGGACATGGCCGAGTCCATTCATCTTCCCTAATCGAGTTCTTGGGAAATACACATGTAGATTAGCCCTTAACAATGACCCCCGGCTGATTGCTTGGAGTACCCTCCACCGCGCCCACAATGGTATTGACTGGCTCTTTATGTCCCACACAAAAGCAGCCTGAGCTCCCCTGTCCAGCTCGCCCTGGCCCCAGCAGGCCCTTACCAGCGGCTGTTGAAGTCTTTCTGCTTTTCTCTTGAGACTCTGAAATAAATAGTAAATAAAAGCTCACCTCACCTGGATCTATTAGGAAGAGCCGGGCAGTTCTAGAAGGTATTAACTTTGGAAAACAAGGCCATAAACCCCTTAGCAGTGTGTGGGCAGGAGCTTAAGAAATGGCTGCCAATCTTCGTTTAGTGGTGATTATAAAGATCAATTTAATATTGAGGAAGTTTACTTAGAAAGCATTTTCAGAAGGGAAACAACAAATACCAATTAATGATCTCTACATCTGCGCTCAAATCACCTTGGTCCCTGGACTACTTGGTCTATATAACTGGCACCTAAGGCCTTCTAGGGTGCCACTTGGCCCCTAGAAGAGGCAATGCCTTGGGTAGCACCTTGAACTGCCTAGCATGGCTGATGAGGGGCTGGTCTACAGTGGAATCTCCTGAGGGTTTGTAAGTTTCTCTGGACTCGGTGCCCATGCCATTCTCCATGGATTCTGACTTTATTTCTTCCAAGTGCTGGCAATGTGTCCGCTTCAGCCTTCTAAATGCAGAATTCAGGGACTCCTCAGGGAAGAATTACAGATTGCAGCAAAAATGTGCTTTCTTTATAAAACAAAATGACCCTCTAAACAATAATTACCAAGGTGCTGCAGCCAGAAAACCCAGGACAAGGACTCTGGTCCTGACCCCTCCACTTCATAGCTGTCTCACTTTGAGCCTCAGTTTCCTTATCTGTAAAGTGGGGACCATTTTACAGCATTGTGAGGATCAGATGATATGAAAAACGTAAAGAATTCTTAAAACTATAATGCGATATATGAAAACATAAAGTGCTATTAATTTTCATTTAGCTTTTTCTTAAAACTAAAAATAATTTCAATACTCTGCAAACTCAAGGGTGCTTATTATTCTGAATTACCTTTTTATAGTCTTCTTTAAAACAGAGCTATTAGTATAATGACCTCTTCCCCATATGCCTATCAGGAAGAAGTGATCATTAAGGTATTCAGTTTTCCTTGCAAATGATCTTCTAAGGCCAGTCTCTGGGATGGGGGTGGGGGTGAGTTCTCCTTTGCCTTGTCTCAGACTGAACATTATAAACTCCTCAAGGCCGGGGGTACTGCCTTTTGCTTTTCTGTGCGAGGCCCACGACCTTGTCAAGGGCAGTGCTGGGCCAGCGGAACCGAGGCAGCAAAGGAGTGTCTGGATGCAAGCAGGAAGGAAGGGAAGGGAGATAAGAGTCTGCTGAGATGGAGATTACAGGACCTACCAAAATAATTGAGGAATGTGGTTCCCTAGATCTTTAGGCTTTTAGGGAAGTATTTTAATTCATGCTCCCAGTTAACAGTCCACGGAAGGCTGGGCTTCTGCTCCATTTGGAAGGTTGCAATGTTCCCAGGGCCATTGTCCATCAGCACCGCGGGACGTGAAAACACACTCGCCCTCACGAATCATCTTTCTGCTTAGCCTTTGAGTAGCTCTGGGTCAAGGGGCCCCATAGGGGGAAGAAACGCAAGCGGATTATGCCGGTAAACCTCAGGGAAGCGCGGCTGTCTCCGTGGGCGAAGATTCTTCCCCATCAGCTTTGGGTCTGCTTGGCCTGGAGAAGTGTTGGGAGTTAGAAGGAAGGAGCATCAGTGCATATCAGTAAAGGGCTCTGTCTTTCCCCCAGGGCAGAGATAGGGAGGAACTCCTAGTGGGTGTGCTGCCAGGTCTCAGCTCAGCAGCTTGTGGTTCTCCGGGCCTCCCAGCACTTGAGGTCACCGGACCTGCAGATGGCCCCACCCGCTGCTTTAGCGGGCATCAGAGTGAGAGAGGCTGCCCGCGCTCACGTCTTAGGGGTAGCCGAAAAAGACAAAGACTAAAGAAACCCGATGTCTGGGACTTCGGACCAGTGGGCTGAAAGAGGAGTGCGGGTGGGGTCAGCAAACAGGGAGTGTGCACTGATTCCCTACCCCCCAGAGGTACAAAGCTTTCGGCTGGGTCTTGGCGCTTTCAAGGGGCGCTGGGTCGCCAAGCCTGGGTGTGCAGCCCTGCAGAGGAGGTGAGCCGCGGTGAGGAGGAGAAAGAGAGCGAGCGGAAGAGGGGACCCCAAGGAGGTCTGCGCCTTTGAAGCAGGACTGGAACGGGGAAGCAGGGGAAATCGGGTCCGCCGACGGGAGTCCCCAAGCCCGTCAAACATCCCACCTCTACGCCCCAGGGAGTGTTTGTAGTATTTGAAAAGGATCAAAAGGTGGAGGGGAGTCGCGGGACGTTTCTAGTGCTGGCCTTGGGGTGGCAGGGCTAGGACCCCGAGGCTGGGCAGAAGGATCCGCCCCTCTAAGGGGGGAGGGGCTGAAAGAAGGGGCCCGGTCCGGGGCGCGAGAGGAGGAGCCCCGGACTAGCCCGCTCCGGGCTTTAGCTTCCGGAGCCCCAGTTGCTCCGCCGCCGAACTTCCAACTTCTGCAGCGCCCGAGGCGGCGGTGGGTCGAGCGCTCGCCCACCTTTAGCGCACGCGGCCTGGGCGGGGTTGCAAGCCGAGCTTGACCGTGGGTCCGACCCGTGCGGTTGCGCGGGTTCGAGGAGTCCCACTACCCCGACCTGTACAGTTGGGAAGAGTCTGCTTGGAGCCTCTTCTATCTCCAAAGCGCCAGCCTTCCTCCCGGCGCTCCCCATGCACCTGCCGGGCTGTGCGCCCGCCATGGCCAACGGGAGCTTCTCGCTCGCGGGTCACCTGCTCCGCAGTCCGGGCGGGAGCACCTCGCGGTTGCACAGCATCGAGGCCATCCTGGGCTTTACCAAGGACGACGGGATCCTCGGTACCTTTCCGGCAGAACGGGGCGCCCGGGTGGCGAAGGAGCGGGAGAGAAGGCTGGGCGCGCGGCCCGCCTGCCCCAAGGCGCCCGGGGGAGGCGCGGAGCCCTCCCCGCCGCCGGCACCCGCTCCGGTCCCCGAGTACGAAGGTGAGTGCGCATGCAGGCTGCTGCGAGGCCGTTGGGGCGCTCTGCAAGAGGAGAGCGTCCCTTCTTTAACTTTTATTGAGGCAACTGGGCGCGGGGGTGGGGCGCTGTCCTTGACGGGAGCTTCCAACTTGCGTTCCGAGGACGCTTAGGAACCCCTAGCGGCTTCCACCCACCCACGACCTCTCGAGGCCAACTCTGCGGCAGCTGGGCTGGCCAGAGACTACGAGGAGGCAGGGTAGGCCCAGGGATGCTCCCGGGAGTGTCTCTGACTTCCTGGGGCCTCGTCGCCCCAGCCTCTCGCCCCTATTGTCCCAAGGAGCCAGGGGAGGCACGGCCGAGTCCAGGGTTGCCTGTTGGGCCAGCCGCTGGCGACGCGAAGCTGTCGGAGGAGGAGCAGCCCAAGAAGAAGCACCGGCGGAACCGCACGACTTTCACCACGTACCAGCTCCATGAGCTGGAGCGCGCTTTCGAGAAGTCCCACTACCCTGACGTGTACAGCCGGGAGGAGCTGGCGGGCAAGGTCAACCTACCCGAGGTCCGGGTCCAGGTAAAAAGCCAGAATTGAGGGATTGGGGCCCGGGAGGGCCCAGGCCTAAACTGCAGCCAGTGCTCCTCTGGATTCCCGGGCATCCACGCATTTATTCTCGTGCTTCTTTGGCTTGGCAAGCCCAGAGGTTCCCCTACGAACCCCTCTCCTGGTAGAATGTCCGAGTTTATAGTGCGATCACCCTTGCGGGGCGGGGGTGTCTCCCTCTTCTAAACTAAAAGGAGGAATTGAGAATGACTTTTGAGATAAAAGCCAGGATGAGATGAGGGGGTGCTGTAGGCAGAGACCATAGGGTCACCGGATTGGGATCCCAAATATCACCCTCACTCGCTGCGCACTCCATGTTGAAAAGGTAAACCCTGTCTCCTTGCGCCGGACCGCTATTGAAACTTTCGGCTGGATTTGTTTAAGAAAGTGACTTTTCCTTCGCTGGTGCACGTCCAACCAAAATTTCGCGCTACAGAGGCCTTTTCTTTTTATTGTAAAGGGGTTTTCGCTTTAATTAAAGCTGAATTATCTTTAATCCCTGATCATTAAAATATTTGAAAGCCTTAAATATTTGCTAGTCATCTGTGAAAAATCTGGGAGGATTTCCAAATTGGGAGAGTTTAGAGAGGCCTGAAAGAGAGACACTGGGAACAAATTTCAGTGCATCTGAAAGGCAGTGGAACTGAGATGGGATTTTTGTGTGTGTCTAGGAAATTAGATTTCCAGGAAGTAAGGATACTCAGGTGTCTGGTGCTTTTAGCTGTGCCTTAAAAGTAAAAGGGAACAAGCTCTTGCCTTTTGTCTCTTTTGCTTAGGTTAGGGGTTGAAAGTAATGAGTAATAGTCCTGGTTTTAAAAAATAGTTCACTAATGTGACTCAGGATTAACTCGCAAGGACAGTTCAATTTCTCCTAATTTGGGGCAGTAAAGCTGCAATCATTTCATTGAAGGGGTGGAAATTTTAGCACCTGCTTTCCATTGGGGAGAGGACTTGGTAGGGAGGGGGAGAATACAAGCCAAAGATGAAGAAAGAGGAGAGACAAGGGCTTTCAGTGTCCTACACCATGCAGGCAAGGCAGCTTGAAGCCCACCTTTGCACCTGAGCCCACCTCCTTTCAGCTGTCTCTCTTTACTTATTCAGGAGTTTGGCTTCTCTGAGTTATGAGAATCTTAGGAATAGTGTGATTTCTCTGTGACTATAGGGCCAGCACAGTGCCCAGCATATAGTGGTTCTTACCATATACATGTACTGTATTCAGGTGGTGTAGGGGAGCTAGCCAGTGTCTCCTCTAGCATTGAGGGCATCGGGAGAGCGGTATGGTAGCCAACTGCCCCAGGCTTCAGTTATATGAACCCAGATACTGTATCAAGGAGCCAGAGCTGAGGTTACTGGGAATGAGGGAAGCCCAAGTGACAGTGGGAAGGGAACCCTCACCCAAGCCTGTTTCTCTTTTCTCTATTGTAGCCAAACATCTAATATTTCCTAGTAGCTCAGGGCCTTGGGTATGCAAATAAATCTTTATGGGAGGGGGCAGGGATGCTTACATTTTTGTTCTTTTCCTTTTTCTCCCAAATTCCAGCCTCACACACATTTGCCCTGCCCAGGTGCTGGGCTATTGTTTTCTCAGCTCTCCTAGGTTGCCCTCGCCCACCCGTCTCTTCTCTCCCTTCTAAGGTTACAACTTTTCGCTCCTTTCCCTTCATAAATACAATACTGAAGCTATCAGTTTGGCCAAAGTTCTTCCATATTCTCCACTGAATTAAACCAATTCTCTCTGTTCTGTTTGTGAGAGTGGAACTTGGTGGTGAAACGTTAGTTATATTCCTTTCTGGTGCTTTTGTCAGTATTGGAGAGTCCATTGCAAGAAACCAGTGAAGGCCTGCCCAGGACCACATGAACAGCAAGAAGAAAAACCCCTTGGGTACTTATTGAGCTAATATCTGAGGATAATGTCCAAAATTCAGGGAGTGAAAGTTGAACAATAAACTTGAACATTGTAACCTTTGAAAGTATTCCACAAGAAACTTCAGAAATACTAAACAAATATTAATTAAATAAAATGAAAGCCTTATTAAAACACCGATTTGTTTTATGTGTATATGGTAAAAAATAAGCCTGCTTGCTTCTATCTGGTTGTGATAACCAATAATCCATGGAAATAGCTGTGGAAATTCAACTCTAATGTTGCCAGTATTTATTTATCCCTATGTTTCTAATAGAGACAAAAGGCAGATAAAACAAGGTATGAGACAAATACCTAGCAATTGAGAACTATACCATACTGGGAAAAAGCAAAATCTTAAGTGTAAGGAGGGGCTGCCATCCAGCAGTTCACAGATACTTGGTGAGATCTGGTTTCAAGGTCTTCTGGTCCAGTACAGAGTGAAACTCACTTTTTTCCTGAGCACTCGCTCCATGTCAGGAGTTAGAACCAGACACAATCCCAATCAGAGCTATGGTTGAGGTTAACAGGGGAAAGGATGTGGATGCCTCAGAGGAGTAGGATGGGACAGAGATTCACAGGAGGGAAGAGACAAAAAAGGAAAAAAACGGGACGGAAAAGAAAAGAAAGAAACGGGATGGGAGGCAAGGTGGAGATGAGGGGAGTCGTAGGGGAAGAAAGGAAAGAAGGCCCAAGCCCCTCTCCGCGGGTGCAGAATGGTCAGCTTCAAGTTTATTTGGAGCTGGGGGGGTCAAACTAGCCAGTCTGCATTTGGCACATGAGCAGGGACGAGTCACAGCCTACACCCCGGCATCCGCTGTGCTTTCTCGTGCAGGTGTGGTTCCAGAACCGACGGGCCAAGTGGCGACGGCAGGAGAAGCTGGAAGTGTCGTCTATGAAGCTGCAGGACTCGCCCCTTCTCACTTTCAGCCGCTCCCCACCTTCGGCGGCTCTGGCGCCTCTTGGGGCCGGCCCGGGCAGCGGCGGCGGGCCACCAGGGGGCGCCCTGCCGCTGGAGTCGTGGCTCGGGCCTCCGCTGCCCGGCGGGGGCGCCACAGCGCTGCAGAGCTTGCCGGGCTTCGGGCCGCCGGCACAGAGCTTGCCAGCCAGCTACACGCCACCGCCGCCACCTCCCTTCCTAAACTCCCCGCCGCTGGGTCCCGGCCTGCAGCCACTCGGGCCTCCACCGCCCGCCTACCCATGCGGGCCCGGCTTCGGGGACAAGTTTCCGCTGGACGAGGCGGACCCGCGCAACAGCAGCATCGCTGCGCTGCGCCTGAAAGCCAAGGAGCACATCCAGGCCATCGGGAAGCCGTGGCAGGCCCTCTAAGGGGAACTGAGGAGCTCGCTGAGAGTTGACTGCGAACCTAGCGCACGGTCCCGTACCCTCTCTCCTGGACCCCTCATTGGGCCGCTCTTTCTCCGTCCTTCCTGCAAGCCGCCTGCCAGGCTTGGGTTAGGGTCGCGCGCCTGCTCCCGACTCATAGGGAAGGACCAGCCGTCAGGCTCCGAAGAGGCCCTCTGGCCACTTCCATGGATCCCCCACTCCCACCCCCAGCTCTGATGCTGGAGGGTGGCTCCGATGGCCAGGCTGGCTCTCATCCCTGCCAGCACCGGATCCTCGATATTCAAGGGTCCACTGCTCCTAACCTTTGTTTCCGAGAGGGGAAGGAATAAGTAAGAAAAATATAGTTTGAGAAACTGTATAAGTAGTTTCAAGGTATTTGGAAAGAGAATTAAAGATTTGCTTGTTTGGGTTTGATTTTGATTGAAGGTTCTGAGACTGCGGGGCGAGAGTGAATTTGGGGGTACCGGAGGAGGGGATGGTGATGGACCAGGTGGGTCAGGGAAGGCAGAGGAGTGCGCTGGAGCTCGGGGTTCCTTCGTGCAAATTCTGGGGACACAACTACAACGCAGAATCGTCCCGATCGGGTATGCTAAAGCTCTCTGGACCAGAGAGACCCTTCCTCGGTGCGTGAGTGCGTGCGTGCGTGCGGTGGGTTGTAGATGTAGGAGGCCTAAGACTCTGATGCTACCTGTCCCCAGTTTCTCCCCATCCAGTAGCTGAGCGCCCGGTGCTATTTCCATCCCAATAAGCAGCGCCTATAACCATCTTCCCAGGGCGAAAATCTGAGCTTCCTGATGCTCCTGAGATCCCTGCCCTCCCCCGCCCCTCGTCTGCTTCTGCCGGAGGGCCACTCTCAGATCACTGTGCTGGTCATGGGTCTGGTGCCATCCTTGCCACCAAGAGTTAATGAAATTAATTCTCTGAGGACTGAAGCCGAGCGATTCTTTCAGAGCCTCATGCCTCTCTAGTCTTCCCAAACACCGCCCAACCCAGAGTTTTGTTAACCGCGAGTTGGAGAGTGGAGAGTGTCCAGGAGCGCTCTATGCCGCTGCTCGGTGGGCTCCACCTCCAGAGAGCATAGGGAGCAGTAATCGTCATTCTTGGGCACCAGCTTGACTCTGGTGCAGGGAAGAAATTTCTGGAGTCCCGGCTGTCTTGAGAAGTTTCCGCAGTCTCGTGGAATTCCGGGCGAAGTGTGGCTAGGACTCGAGATGCCACTATATCCGCGGTTAACCTCGGAAGCTGGGCCACTGCCTGCGGTAACCTGGATTCCTGCTGCAGGAGTCCTTCGGGCTCCCGCCCGGTTTGAGCACCTAGGACAATAAGTCTTAGCAGCAAACCAATTAACTACCTGTTGGTCCTCAGCATTAATGAAGCGCCCCAGTCCCTTTTTCCCATCTATTTGAGCACTAGCTCGCCGCAGGTGAATAAGGTGGAATAACAGTTCCCCGTGAAGGCTTGACCAAGGGCCCGGAGTAAGGCAATATACAGGGTGATCACGGTTCTCACGGCTTCACAATATTTCTGGACTGCTTCCCTTCCTGAAACCGAGTTAGGAGATGGATGACTATCCTGGGGCTGGGTATAGTGGGAATGTCATTGCAGGTCTCCGTCCCTGTTCTGTCTGGTTCTGAGAGGCTATTACATAGCCAGGGCTGGGTAACCCTAGACCTCCATCCGGTGCCTTGCACATAGTAGGCTTGCCAGTGAGGTTTTTTTTTTTTTTAATTTTTATTTTTTTTAGTTGTTGATGGGCCTTTATTTACTCCTTTATTTATATGTGGTGCTGAGGATTGAACCCAGTGCCTCACACATGAGAGGTAAGTGCTCTACCACTGAGCCACAATCCCAGCCTGCCAGTACGAATTTGAATACATTAATTCCTCCCAAGAGGCAGGCAGTAGTAATACTTGCACTTTTCCCTAACAAGGATCTGCAGGGGGAAATGGATGGGTGGACCAAGTGATACTAGTTCTTAGCAAGGGGAAAACACACACACACACACACACACACAATGAATGTGTGTGTAAAATTCTTTCAGTTTGGCCTATCTTCTACTTCTTCCTTTAGTGCCATAGTTTTAACAGGGATGATCTGATGATTTATTCTGAGAACTCCCAACTTCACTGGTCCCAGGTGAATACACTTGCTCTGTCCTCCTTCTTTTCACAGTCCTGAGTACCTGTGACTTTGGGATCAGCATTTCTTCCCTTAGATCATTTCTGTGATTATCCATTTTGTCTCCTCTCCACTGCTCTTCCCCTCCTCTCCTCCCCTCTTCCCCCTCCTTTTTCTATCCTTTCTCTCTCCCTCTGAAATAAGGAGAGTTTATTCAGCAATTCTCCTGAGCACACAGTGTGATCATGAACCGGCTGACACTTCCTGTTAATCTCTGTGCCTCTGAGGTCAATCGTGTCTTCCTGATAAGGTTGCTGTGGACTTTCCTGAGCAGATGTAAACCTCTTAGAAGAGTGCTAGGACATAGCAAGGCTTCAAATGGTCATTAGCTATTAGTGTTTTTATGATTATTTCCCAAGGACTTGTCTCTGCAATCTGAATGTGGCTCAGTTAATACCTAGAGTGATGATTTAGAAGAGCATCCATTCTCGGATGTAACTAAATTATAGAAGAGGGAAGGGGAGTAATAGAAAAACTGCATAGATGAATAGAAAAATAAGGTGAGGCCCTGGGTTCTCCTTATTTCAATTCCTAAGAAGAGCTCATTAGGCTATATTGGGAGTTGAGATCCTGAGGAGTGGGTGCTAGTTGTGAGTGCTTTCCTGGGGAGATTTAAATAACCCTCTTCCCTTGTCTGGCCAATGAGTTCTAAGGTGGGAGATTCACTGTCAGACCCAGTAGTGTGGCTGGAATCCAGTACTTAGACTGGAGGTGAGAGCTGCTTGCTAAAAGGCATTAAAGCTTTGGATGACCGTAAAGCACATGGGGCCTCTGCGGAACATCATGGCCGCTAAATACACTTCGCAGAGGTTCTGGCCAAGGTGAGACACAGGCTTCCACAACCAGACTGCTAGCTCTGGTTTGGGACGGATACAAGCCTTTCAGGGACCCTCTCCCATCCTCACACCTCCCTGCAAGCCTACATTCACTTTTCGAAAATTCACATCCACTAGTTCTTGAATCTTTCATAAAGATACTGCAGGTTTGGCTCAGGCTATGCCATTAGTGTCCACCAAAGGGAAGCATGAATCAGTTGGAAATGGTCGTACCTGGTGCAGGGAGGAAAGCTACTGTGCTACTGTGACTAGATGGAGGCAGGCCTTGATTCGGACGGACTGGACAAGAGCCTTGGAGACACCCCGTACCCCGCTCGCCGCCGCCGGGCCAAAGACCAAGTCCACTTTGGCAGGCAATCAGGAGAAACAGGTGGATCTTCAGAACTGTTGGGAACCGGTTGGGTGGGGCCCTGGGCGGGGCTCTCTGAGCACGGGGGCGGGGCGGAGAAGAAAGCGTTGGATTAGACCTCACTCAGAGGAGGGCGGAGTCTGGCGGGGCCTGCCGCCTTGTGAGCTGCGAGTTTGCTCAGCTGACTCGTAGATTCCGAGCCCGCGAGGAATGGGCCACTCTGACCCCCGCTGCTCTCAGCCACCCTCATCCGGGTGGGGGCATTCCCACTTTGACGTTTTCCCCTTTCTGGAGATGCCTCTTCCGCACACTAGGGAGATGTGTCCGCCCTGCGCGCAGTTGGTTGTGGACTTCGTCGGTTGCAGGAGCTCGCTATCCAATTTCTCACCTGCCAGGACGCCGGGGACTAAAGGCACCGTCTCACATGGTAGTTGATTTTCGGCTCCGTGGGGTCCGGAGAGCAGCCGCTGAACTGTGGAGGCCCCCTAACTCGGTATACTGGGGTTCTGAGCTGCGGGTCCCGCTGCTGGTCACTCGTCCGTTTCCAACTCTCCGAGCCCCGCTCTGCTCAGCACAGCCGAGCTCCCACCCGAGCCACCTGGGGGCGGGGGGCGATCCGATCCGGGCTGGGGTGGGTGGGAGGGACGGGGTGCCTGCACTGGGGCTGGCTTCCGTTGGAGGTCAGCAACTAAACTGGGACCGCCTCTCTACATTTATTTTAAACATGTATTTAATGTTTAGAGAGATGGGAATTGTCAAACTAGTAGAGACAATCCCCGCCGGTCCCCAACCCCTCAAGGGGAAGGAGGGAATGCCAATCCTTCCCTCGCTTGGTCAAATTAATCTGTTATTTCCCAATTTGTGCGGAAACCGCCGGAGCCCACTTGAACCAGGCAGGACAGCACAGGATTCCTGACTCAGCTTCCGGAGAGCCCGCGTCCCTCCAGCAGGCGACGTACGTTAAGGACCTCCACAGTGTGAACCCCAGAGCCCGCGGCTTTAGCTTTTGATGTGAGGCTTTTGCGCTCCACGGGACCCCAGCACCGCCCCTCTTACACCCTAGTCCTTCCCGCTTCTCTGGCTCCATTCCAAGCGCTCCTTTTCACCAGCAGATTCTTATTACAGGAATGGAATCCAGACCTCCAGGAATTGGACTGGGAAAGACTTTCAGGTGAGATAATAATTAAAAGTCGGCAGTTCCTCTTTGTTCAGATATTGAGCGCTCCGCACCAGCCCTAGGTGCCTTCTAACCTGCTTGGGAAAGGCCAGGCCCGGCAGCGCCAGGGGCACGTGCCCCACCCTGCCAGAGGCCCGCAGTGTGTTTTGTAGCCAATGTCTTCCTCTTAATTGGGGACAAGCTTTAATAATTTGGTCTTAGCTCATTAACTATACAATAGCGGGCAGAGTTAATGATTCATTAGTGATTAATGCCTTAACCACACCTTAGTTGCTCAATGTAAAACCCCTTTCATAACACTGGATTAAATCATCCACATCCTTGGCTATGCCTCTCACAGCCCTGGAAGACTGCGGACTACTAGTTGCTTGCCACCTTGAGCAGGTCGGCTTCTTACTGGCAGGTGCAGTGGCGACCCCCTCAGCCTGGCAACCCTGATCTGTGTGGTCAGGTCATGGCTTTGACATTGCCTGGTAGTATAACTTTAAACAAGGCACGTAATTCTCTCTCTCGGTGCTAGATGCCTAAGACTTCCCCTCTTGCTCATCACACCACCGCAGGCCCCTACAATGTAGCTCCTCCTCTAGAAGCAGTTTTCCTCTGCTTTGTTCTTGGTATAAAGTAGGTCCCCTTTATGTTGGTGGGTTCTGAGTGAATTACATAGGAAGATGTGTCCTGTCCAAAATTGTGAGAAGGCTTTCCAGGTCTAACAGTGGTTGGTTTTATATTATCCCTGTTACTTCTTTTTTAAAAAATTTTTCCCTAGTTGGTTTTTTTCCACTTTCTGTCTTTGTCCAATCCGGAGACCTTTGCAAGCCATGGTGAGCATGTAATGGTAGTTTCAACAGTCAAGGATCATGGCCAAGGGAGAGGAATAAGGGACCCATCTGTATATGTGTCCAAATACCTATTCGTTTTCTCCACCTGAACATCCCGTAGGCCACTCACAACAAATGTGTTCAAAACAAAGCATCATTCTCATGGTTCCTACAACCGCCTTCAACCTGTCCTCTCTCTTTCTGCATTCATATCCACCAAGGCTATGATGAGAATCAGTCCTGACCCCTGAAGTCAAGTTACATTCCATTTTCTGTTCCACTTTATTTCTCAGCCATATATTGCCCTCCTTTTAACTGATCACTTGGTTGTCAGAATAAAGACATGCATAGCCTGTCTTTCCCAACAGATGTTACTGAATAACAACTAGAGTTTATAAGAGAAAACACTTGGAGGAAGCAGTTCTTTTACACCTGAGAACATACCTTTCCCTTGTCACTTCCCACAGTGCCTTTGCTGTGATGGAGGCAGGATGTGGGTGCTGCAGCAGCTCTCTTGGCCCATGTCATGAAACCATGTGTTGAAAATGTTCAGCCACAGGATAGAAGGGACCCCAGTCCCCGACACTGTATTGTACTAGCTCTGGGTTGCTGCCTGAACTCTGTTTTAAGTCTAATTTAATTATTTATTTATTTTTGGGGTCACAATCAGCCAAACCCAAACCTAATTCATCATTTTTTTCCTTTAGCCCCTATGTGCAGTTAATTTTTTAGCTTAAATGACTTAGTAAAAAACAAAACCAAACATTGATTTTGCTTCACCTACTCCCATTTTCCCCTCTCTGCTAGTTTGCTAATTTGGGACTTTATCATGACTCACCCATGGCATGCAGCGCTTGTTATGGCACTTACTATACATGGCCCCATTTCATACAGAGTCATTTCTTCATTGATTCACTTACAAACATTCACTGGGTCCCATCCCTCCCGCCCCCCTCCCCGCCATCTCTGGAGCTGTGCAGGTATGGCTTCCATATTGGTGTCCTTGTTCCTCAGTCCTTTCGATTTACCTTTCATGCAGTAGCCAGAATTAAATGTCTCCAACAATTTCTGTGCTTAAAAACAATTCTGCATGGACTAAGGAACAATAGCCAAACTCCTGAGAGTGGCCTCTGAGGTTCATGTGAATCTGAGCCCGTCCGCCTTTCCAGGCTTGTCTCTGTCATTCCCCATGGCCTCCTTTCTCTCCTGGCTCTCTGTTCAGGTGACACAAAAGCACACTGCCCTTCACTGAACCACCCTGTGCCTTTTCACTTTGGGGTTTTAAATTTTAAATTAATAAATTAGTTTGACAAGGGTGTAGGATACAAGGTCAATATGCAAAAATTTAGTTGGATTTCTACATATTTCTGCATATTCTATATTTTTCTACATATTTACAATGAACAATCCAGAAATGAAATTATGGATTGAAATTATGGAACGAAAAAGGGAACAATTTCATCCATAATAGCACCAAATAAATAAATAAAATACTTAGGGAAAAAATTTAACCAAAAGTGCAAAACTTGTACTCTAAAACCTATAAAACATTGTTGAAGGAAATGAAGAAAAATCTATATAAATAGAAAAACATCCCATGTGCATGGATCAAATGGCTTACCATTGTTAAAAGGGCAATGGTTCTAAACTGGTCTGCAGATTCAACATGGTCCCTACCAGAATCCCAGCTAACTTTTTAGTACAAATTAAGGAGCCGATTCCAAAATCCCTATGGACTTTAAAGAAACCCAGAATAGGAATAACCAAAAACAATCCTGAAAAAAAGAATAAAGGTTCACACTAATTGATTTAGAAGCTATTACAAAGCAATGATAATCTAAATAGTAGAGTACTGGTTAAAGATAGATATATATATCAAGTGCATAGAACAGAGTCCAGAAATAAACCTGTACATCTGTGGTCAACTGGTTTTTGACAAAGATGCCAAGACCATTCAACGGGGAAAGAAGAGTCTTTTCAACAGTGGTGCTTGGACAACTGGATATTCACATGCAGAAGGGTGAAGTTGGATCCTTATACCATGTGTTAATCAGCTTTCCATAATTGCAACAAATACTCAAGGTAGTAACTTAGAAAATGTTTATTTTGGCTCGCAGGTTTGGAGGTGTCCATCCATGATCTGCTGGCCTGCTGTATTTGGTCCCATGGCCAGGCAGTAAGTGCATCATGGCAGAAGCATGTGACAGAGCAAAACCACTTGCCTTGTGGCTGAGGAGAGAGTGAGACTGAGGAGAAGTCTGAGGTCCCACTATCCCTTTCAAGAGTACCAATGACATGAGGACCTCTCACTAGGCCCCACTTCTTAAAGTTTCTGCCACCTCCCAGTAGTGCCGCTCTAAAGACCAAGCCTTTCACACATGGATCTTTGGAGAACACTTAGGATCCAAAGCATAGCAGACCACATACCAAAATTGGCTCAAAATGGGTCAACCAACTTAATGCAACAGCAAAAAGTACAAAACTTAGAAAACATAGGGAAACCCTTCACAACCATGGATCTGATGGAAGAGTCTTAGATATGATACCCAAAGAAGGAACATCAGCAAAATGATGAATTAGAGTTCATCAAAGTGTCCCACTGTGTGCTTCAAAGGACACCATCAATAAGGTAAAAAGATAACCAGAATGGAAGAAAATACTTGCAAATCACATCTGAGAAAGCAGTTGTATCTAGACTGTAACACTTGCAGCTTGCTAGTGAAAAGATAGTCTGATTTTATAGTGGGCAAAGGATCTGAATAGACATTTCTCAAAGGAGATATACAAATGGCAAATAAGCACATGAAAAAAAGACTTGTCATAATTAGTCATCAGGAAAATACAAAATCCCCAAGGAGATACTGCTTCACACATTTTAGGATAATCAGAAGAAAAGGTAGTAGGAAGTGTTAGGAATAGAGAGAAATTAGGACCCATGTACACAGTTGGTGGGAATGTGAAATGAACCAGCTGCTTTGGAAAATGTCCTGGCAGTTCTCCAAATGATTAAACAGTTACCATGTGACCCAGTGATTCTACTCCCAAGTATGACAAACCCAAGAGAAATTAAACCTACATGATCACATAGAGGTTTGTATTTGAATGTTTGTAATAGCATTATTCATGATAGCCAAAAGATAGAAACAATCCAATGTCCATCAGATGATTTATAAATACAATGTGTATCTGTATAATGGAACATTATTCTGCCATTAAAAGACTAAAGTACTGATACATGCTCCAGCAAGGGTGGCCGGCCTTTAAAAGTTTGCCCAGTGAGAGGAGCCAGTCATGAAAAACCACATATGAGTGAAGATTGACAGTTAAGTCCAGAAAAGGGGAATCTTTTTTTTTTTTTTTTTGGTATTGGGGATTGAACTCAGGGATACTCCCTGAGCCACATCCCAGCCCTATTTTGTGTTTTATGTAGAGACAGGGTCTCACTGAGTTGCTTAGTGCCTCACCATTGCTGAGGCTGGCTTTGAACTTACGATTCTCCTGTCTCAGCCTCCCTAAGCGCTGGGATTATAGGCTTGAGCCACCGCGCCCGGCTCAGAAAAGGGGAACCTATGGGGACAAAGTATTCATGCTTGCTAAGTCCTGGGATATAGGGGCACAGGATGACAGATAAAAGATGCAGTTTCTTAAAGTGATAAAAAACATTCCCAAGGGTGCTGATGGATGTGTGTACCTGTGAATCTACTTTTAAAGCCAGCAGGTGTTGCTGTACCTGGGTGAACTGTATGGTTTGTGAATTAGACCTTGGTAAAGCTGCTCAAGACAAAACTAGGGGGCTGAGGTGTAGCTCAGTGGTAGTGCGCTTCCCTAGCATGTGTGAGGCACTGGGTTCAATTCTCAGCACTGCATATCAATAGATAAAATAAAGGTCCATCAACAACTGAAAAAATATTTTTAAAAATAGGCTTTGCTGGGCATGGTGCCACATGCCTGTAATCCCAGCACTTTGGGAGGATGAGACAGGAGAATCGTGAGTTCAAAGCCAGCCTTGGCAAGGCACTAAGCAACTCAGTGAGACCCTGTCTCTACATAAAACACAAAACAGGGCTGGGGATGTGGCTCAGTGGTCGAGTGCACCTGAGTTCAATCCCTGGTACCAAAAAAAGGCTTCCCATTAGGCTTTCCTGCTTCCACACCCTCAGGCACTCAGGTTGAAACAACTGCCATTTTATCTTGTTGCTCCTGTGCCCACCGGGCCTATTCAGGTCAAAAAATTGTATCAGTTCAGCTAACATGGGGGGCCCACTGTCCTAACTGCAGTGGTGGTGTGGACACAAACGTCCTGCAGTTCATGTTCCACTGCCTTTCAGCCTTCAAGGCTCATCTGCGTGACTCGCCCGCCTCACACCCCATCATCTCATAAGAGACCCTCTGCTCGGAAACCACTGACTTCCCCAGCTGCTGGGCCTCCCCAGGGCCTCTTCGTACGGTTACTCAATGTGGACAACGCCTTTTTATCCAAGGGTAGGGACAAGCCCAAAATGCCAGGTCTTGTGGGGAAAAGAAGCATCACTTAGATTCACCCCATGTCAGAGACCCTTTTCAGCCTTGACAGTTGAGTGGGCTGTGGTGGAGTGGAGGCCCTGTGCAGGGCGAGGGCCGAGGTCCAGGGAAGCTGGACTTCCTTCCCACTGCCCAGAGCCAGTCCTGCTGGAAGGATGCCTTTTCTGTCCTTTTGCATGTTTCTCTTCCTGGTTCAAAACTCATCTCCCCTAGGGTCTCTCTTGGGTTTTCCCTCAACTCCCCACCCCCACCCCATTCTCTTTCAGAGCAGACAGACCCTCAGTAAATGTGACCTCTTGACAGTTAAACAGAACTGTGCTGGAGGCTCAAGTTTCAGCCTGTGACACTGTGTTCAAGCTCCAGTGATTGTTAGAGCACTCAAATAGCCGCCAGTTTGTCTTCTCTACACCTTATTTTTATTTGGGTGAGGGAACATTCCCTTCAGACAATATAGAGATGATGATTATTCCTTGGGAGATTGTAGCAGCCCCGTTCTACTGACTTGATAGTGACTTTAGGGAAGGTGACTTCATGCTGGCTGCAGTCCCTGCCTGGGGCTGCGGTCCTATAGGTCCTAACAAGGAATCAACTGGGCCTCAAACTGATCTGGGAACGAGCTCACTTCAGTCATCTGGCCGAGGCTGCCACCTGATGGCCGACTGGAGAACTTCACCTGCCGCTTGTGCATTGGACCTTTGCTAATAGAAAACCCACTTCCGGGAAGCACCAGCACCCAGACCCGCCTTTCCTCAGTCAAATAATGACCTTCCTTTAGGAGCCCACCCCCAAGTATTGGACTTCACGCTTCCCTTCGGGCGGAAATTCCTTCTTTCCACTTGGATTCTCATCCAGGCCAAGTCAACCTAATCACAGGAATTCTCAAGGTCACTCCTAGAGAAATCAGGAGTGCAGGAAAACCTATGCTTTGCTGTTTTCATGCTGCACCACAATTCCGGTTAGGAAGGAATTGGTTCTAAGTTAATTTGTTGAGAGCGTGATTGACTTAGCCTCTTAAACTTTTTTTTTTTGGTACCGGGGATTGAACTCAGGGGTACTCGACCACTGAGCCACATCCCGGCCTTATTTTGTGTTTTATGTAGAGACAGGGTCTCACTGAGTTGCTTAGTTCCTTGCCATGCTGAGGCTGCCTTTGAACTCGCGATTCTCCCGTCTCAGCCTCCCTAAGTGCTGGGATTACGGGCATGCGTCACCACGCCAGGCTCTTAAACATCTTGTGAGCAAATGTTTGTATTTTTAAAAATAAAATAAGCCCAATTATAATGCATCAATTTAAAAAATGTGTATAAAATAAAATGTATCCTGGAGTTGGACAGTTCTTAAAGACTCAAAAAATTCTACAAAATGTAGAATTGTAGATGCCTGGGCAATAAAAAATACATATACCTGATAAATGATAGCCCTTGTGGAACCTTCAAATTACAGCAAATAAGTAATAAGTTTAGTTCCAACATCAGTTGATACAGACTGTAGGATTTCCACTCAGGTTAGTCTCTACTATTTGGTAATACTGAGGTATTCATGGCTTAAGTATTCCAATATACCAATATACCACCCATCTAGGAATATCTACATTTTAAGAGTCAATTTCTGAGGGTGAAATGATCATCCCAAAGGAAAAACTCTAACAGTACAGTTTCAGACATGTAAGAAGTCTAGCGAGGAGATACTTTGCAGTTCAGTAACTTCCATGACCACCCTCCAATTAGCATGCATGTGACTGAGATATTGGTGATTTTTGAGGATCCTAGGTGGGAAATGGTGTTATTTACTTGCTTCCTACTTCAGACAGCTTCTAGAACCATTTCAGGAAGGAAATTGTCTTGACTCTGAGATATTGGTGCAAGACTGCGGGGGTATCATAAACTGGTATTTGCTTTGGAGTTAACAAATTGATTTTATTCCTGTTTTCGAACTCATAACCAAGGTGCCACTTGTGTTGGTTCTTAAGTTGTATATGTCAGATTACTAATCTTGGAATTTGCATCTTGTCATCTACCTTCAGGGTTGTTCTGAAATCCTCAACTGTATCACCTATTTGCAGGGTCCAGGTGTGACTTCAGTTCATGCTAAAATAACATCTGCTCTCTTCCTCCTGGGGAAGCCACAGACAGGTCCTTCATATCCTCTTTCTTAAAGAGTCGCAGAGGGTGGATTTCCTGTAAAAACATAGTTCTGTGAGATTGCATCTTCCATTCTCCTCTTTGCTTCGATGCCATGCAACAGAAGCAAAACCTTCGATCACCAGTGTCGATGCAACTAGAAGATAGCTGTGACTCAAACATTAAGAGAAAATGTATAATTGCTGCTGTTACAGTTTGGATATTAGATGTCCCCCAAAAGCTCATGTGAGAGACAATGCACAAAGGCACAGAGGTGAAACATTGGGTTATGAGAGCCTTAACCCAACCAGTGAATTCATCCCCTGCTTCCTCATGTGATGTTCCAAGTTGCTTTCCTCTGCCACACACTTCTGCCATGACATTCTGCCTCATCTCAGACCCTGAGGAATGGAGCTGGCCATTTACGGACTGAGACCTGTGAAACTAAGCATCAAATAAACTTTTCCTCCTCTAATTATTCTTGTTAGGTCTTTTACTCACAGCAGCAAAAAAGCTGACCAAAACAGCTGCCAATAATAAAAAGGATTGTCATGAAGGCTTCATGGGAGAAAGGAGCTAGAGACATGTCCAGTAAAGTAGGTCTCAGAAAGTGCCAGCAAAAATACATGTCCTAACAAGGAAGTGTATCAGCTCTGTGAGATGTAAGGAGGGTGGGGCAGAGACTGCTCAGGAGCCACCCTGGGAGAAAGTTCAAAGAAACAATAAATAGCAGCACATCTCAGAAAGCACCTCTGAAGGCAACAGGCTTTCTATGAAATGCAAAATGCAGAAGAAAGGAAATAAAGACAGGAGCAGAGATCAATGGCACTGAGAACAGAAAAACATTAAAGTCAGTGAAACCAGATGCTGGGTGCTGTGGTCTGATTGTTTCCCCCCAAAAGTCACACGTTAGAACTTAATGCCCAGGGTGATCCTGGTAAGAGGAATGGCCTTTGGAGAAAAGTCACGGGGGCTCCACCCTCCGCAGGGACTAGTACCGTGTCAACCAGGCTGACAGGAGCGTCTCTGTCGTCCTGCTACATGAGGTTGCAGGAGGGAGGTGCCTTCTGGGGGAAGCAGACCCTCTCTTGGCACCAAACTTGCCAGTACCTTGATCTTGGACTTCCCAGCCTCCAGAACTGTGAGCAATAACTCTCTGTTGTTTATAATTCCCCCAGTCTATGGCATTTTGGTTTAGCAGCCTGGACTGACAGACATGCTGGTTCCCTTAAAACAACAACCACCTCAATGAAATTCCAAACCCTCTAGTAAAACCAATAAAAAGCACAAGATGGCATCAGGAATTAAATGGGTATCACTAAGGATACTTCAGATATTAAAGTAATAAGAGAATAATACAACTTTATGTCACAAATTGAACAACTTTTAAGAGATGGATTAATTCTTGAAATCTACAAACTACCCACACTCAAGCAAGCTGAAATAGCCTTATGACCATCAGTGAAACTGAATTCAAGGTTTATCGCCCCTATTCCCAAGAAATCCCCAGACCCAGATGGTTTTCCAAGAGAATTCTATCAAGCATTTAAAAAATAAACACTGTTTTTACATAGTTTCTATGAAAAAATAAAAGAACAATTTTTTTTTTGAGGTCAGTATTACCCTGATACCTTAACCAGACAAAAATGGAGAAAAGGAAGGAGGGAGGGAGGAGGGAAGAGGAATGCTATATCTTAGTCTTGGATTTACCTATAAATTAAGGGCTCATTCTAAATGTCACCTTCTGGTTCAGCAGCAACTATAAGCCAGCTGGAAAATTCTGGTTGAGGTACCAGAATCTAAATCCATGTCACCTCACTAACCAGGTAGCCACATAGGATTTCCTTCCCTTGGTTGTCCTCTGCAGGACACACACTTATCCAGCAGTTCCACGGTGAGGGGGCATCAGGGTTACCCTAACAACCCACCAGGCACAGCAGGGATCTCCTGACTTGCTAGCAAGCCTGTAACAATGTCCTTTTAGTTTGAAGCCCTCCATGGCTGTTGGTTCAGGTGGCAGCTGGTTGAGGTCACATCTCTTGTTTTTGGCCAACCCCAGATGAAGAAAGTGAGCCCTTACCTTCCCAGGAGGCTGGAGCCAGCCTCTCAGTAAAGAGACAGGAGTTAAAGATAGAGGAAAGGCTCCAGCCCCTGGGGACCCATGGGGGCCAGAATTGGACAGATATTTATTGACATCTTCAAAATATGACAGAGAGCTTCTCACTTCATATAACTTTTTCTTAAAATGTGTCACCCATCAAAATCATTGAGAACTGGATATGGTGGCTCATGCCTGTAATCCCAGTAGCTTAGGAGGCTGAGACAGGAGGACTGCAAGTTGGAGGCCAGCCTCAGAAATTTACCAAGGTCCTAAGCAACTTAGTGAGACCCTGTCTCAAAATAAAATAAATAAATATGACTAGGGATGTGGCTCAGTAGATAAGCATCCTGGGTTCAATACCAGTACCCCTCCCCCCACAAAAAAATCATATAGAATCTTTTGAAGTCAAATCCAAATCAAATTCAATCTCTCCCGCCATCTCCATATCCAGAGAACAGTGACATTTTCTACTTGGGAAGTTAAAAATCCCTAAAAACTGATGGTTCATTCTATAAGAAAAGCACCATCAGCCAGTCACCAGCACATACAGTGCTACAAAATCAGGTGACACAGAGCAGAGGGCAAGTGAGATGTGGGCCGTGCAGACCCTAGGACTCGCAAGACTGGGTCCTGCTTCCTGGTTCCTTTCGAGATCCAGGGAGTGCTCTTGGCAAAGGAACCCCCAGAAACAGATGGTCCCACCCCCAAACCCTCCCTGTCTCTGTCGGGAGCTGGCTGGGAGCTGCTCACCAGCAGCAGTTTGGGGCGGGCTGCATTGTCTGGCCATCTCACCTTTTCAGTGGTGGGATTGACCTGCCTGGAGTGAATCTTCCACTCCAGCAAGGGGAGCGAATATTCCAGCCCCCCAGGACACTGCACACCACTGCAGGACGGCAGCATGAGCAGCAGTTTTAAAGTTTTTGGACAAACCACAAGATGGTCCCACGGCCCCTCACATACATTCAACAGGGATCACAAATTCAGGTGCTAGAGCTGGCATGCGGGCAACGTGAACAATGTCATCGGGGAGCCTGCGCTAGGGCAGGGTGGGGCCTGTGGCAAAGTGGGTGCTGAAGATGTATTTAAGTCATGGAGTCTCCTGGGAAAGAAGACCCGATGGCAGGTCTTCTACTTTTGCACCAGGTGGCTTTTTATGTGAATTCCCTTGATTTCAAAATGTCTGTGGCTAATTCTAATTGTTAAGACACTGCTCAAGCAGATAGCACACCTACAAGCAGATCTGAGCAGCAGGCTGCCAGTTTCTGACCACAGAGTGAAACGGTTTTCACATTATCCACATTTCCTCTCTCCCTCCATCCCCAGGAGTTAGAAGAAAGCCACTCCTTCTACAATCTGGCCTGTTTTTTTGTTTTGTTTTTTAACTCAAGCTCAACCCGCCTGCCCATTCAGGCTGTCTGTAGTGGAGGCATCTTGGGAACCTGCCAGGTGGAGGCAAGCCCAACTGGAAGCTGTCATTTCCTTTTCATCTCTGTAGATTTCTGTGGTGCTGTCAGAGCAGCAATTAAACCACCACTTGTCTTGCAGGAAAGAGAGAAGTCCAGGTAGAGGAGAGCAGTGCCTGTCGAGTCTACCTGCACTGTCAGTGCTGGGGGTGAGGGAAATGGGCTGCTTCTTGCTCTGAAAGTCCTGAGGTCTTAAAAAACCATCCAAAAGGACTTCATGGGATCATCTGAGAGTGAAATGAAACCTAGAATATTTGCACTGAATAGCGGTTACAGATTTTTAAAATTGCCATTATTGATAGAATCAGGGTTGTGTGAAGTCATAAGAAATGAAATTCATGCTAGCGGCAGATGCTGTCAAGTGTCCATCCCAGCTCAGTGCCACCCTCCTTCCTTACTGAGAGTCCTGGTTTTAAAGATGCTTGCCCTCCTCCCATAGGACATCCTAATTTGATGAGGCTAATCATAGTGGTGTGGTCGCATTTTTAATGATAGGTTCAGGACAAATGTATAACTGATCTGGTCACTATAGTGTGAAGCCTAAAAAGAGGTGTCCTTTTTCTTCCTCTGAATGTTGTCATGTCTGGATGTGATATCTGGAACTCTAGCAGCCCTCTTGTGACTATGAGAAAAGTCCACTTAAAGACAAACCTGAAATGCTCCTGGCAGAGTGAGAAAACAGAAAGACCCACATGCCCCTGAAGATATATTTAAGTCACAGAATTAAATTGAACTAAACAAACTAGAGCACCCCCATCTCCCTCTGGAGTTCTTTTATTTGAGATACTACATCTATCTTGTTTGCCAATTTGAATTAAGAGTTTGCTGTTATTACCAGCCATGGGAATCCTACCTGATACGCTGTTCATTCCTGAAGGGCTATAAAATGAGTCTTTTTTTTTCCCATCGAGAGTCATGTGGAAACATTCACTCATCATCTGGCAATGAGTTTAGAGTCTGATCTCAAGGAAAAGAAGAGCTGTGTGGGGGTCCCTTGGGCTGGAGTCCATCTTGCTTTTGGGGTGCAGTTTGTTTCTAGGCCCCTGCTCCTGAGGGGGGCTATGAATGCAGAGTGCAAATCTGACCCCCAGACATGCACATCAGAAACGCCTGCCTCCCTACACATGGGTAGCCTAGATAGAGCACGGGGAAGGTTTTTCCAAAGTAAATAGGTAGGTGCAAAGCATCACATCTTGGGTTTTATTTTAGAAATTAAGATGACATCCAGCCTACAAGACCTGGTTGCTGTCACTTTCTCTTGTTCGCAGAGACAAAGGAAAGGCAAAGCTGTGGAGAAAGTGTCGCAGCGTCTGTGGCTGTGAGTTCCTCCTCCTCAGGATTCAGGAGGCCTGGGATGGCAGCTTCTGAGTAAGCCTGGAGGCACACCAGGGGCCTTCTGTTCTATGGCTTAAGACCTACTGGTTCCAGCTTGGTTCTTTCCCAGGATTTAATCTCATAATAGCTAACATGGCATACACTGCTAGTTGCCTACCCAACACCTTTCCTCTTCTTTTGCTTATTAAGAGAAGGAAGTTAGGATGTTTGGAGATATTTTTTTTGAGGGGGCAGGTGGATAGAGTATCAGGGTAGCAATATCCCCAGCTGAAATATGACATTTCTGAGCTTCCTTTGCTGCTAGAAGTGGCTGTGTCACACAATTCTGACAAAAACATAAAGGCTGAGGAATTCTGAGAAAGCTTTGTTTTTGTGATATGGGCCCCACTCTTTTCTATTTTCCATTCTTTTTCTTGAATAAGCCAGGATGTGTTGGCTGGAGCTGCAGCAGCTGTTTTTTGAAGGCCATCTTAAGAGCACCACAGAGATCTTGGCTCTGAATCTTTGGATCCCTGCTCTGGCCTGTATTGCCAGCTGTCTTATCATATGGTAATGATCTGCCTCTGTCCACCAGGGTGTGTTGTATAATTTATGTGGGCCACATAGAATAGAGGGTAAGACAAGGAAAATGGAGAGAGGTTTCTGGTTTTATCTGGGTCTCATTTAAGATGGTTAGTTGGAAGACACAAGACCCAAGAAGTGGAGCTAGGAGACTTTTTGGTACCCATGTGAACATCTCTCTTTTGCTTGGGGAGGGGCCAGAGTTCATTGTTGCAGGTCTCCCTCTAAGAGTTATTCATGTGGTCTGATTACAGACGCCCATGGCTGAGGAAGGAATAATGCAGTTCTCATCTTCTGCTTAAATGACTCCCCATACATCCGAGCTGGGTTAAAATGCTCTATGATGATCAAACACCCCCATTAGGAATAGAAAGGTGGGCATTTTGAGGCTGGAAATTGTACTGTGCTGCTAGAAATGCCCATTTAGTGTGTGAGTGAACCTCTGATCATCAACAAAGATTGCTAAATCACCCAGAGCAATCCACCCTACAGCACTTAAAAAAAAAGACTTTTTAAAAGACCAAATCTGAAGGCTATTATTGCTTTTTTCCCTTTTGGATTCTTCTCTTGATTATTCTGCTTTGCTGCAGGATTTCTAAGCCTCGTCACCCCTTAGATACAATCCCTGTCCTTGCTGGGCACACACCAGGTGGGCGTGCTATGGAGAACAGTCACCAGGTTCCTGCTTTCCCAGGATCCCAGGCTGGGTGCCAACTGTTCTCTAAGGCAAGAATGGGCAGAAATTGAAGGGGAAATTCTTTTTGTCCCAGGAGGGGACAGCTATTACCTGTGGTTCACCATCTCTTTTGTCACCCTCTCGGTTTTGATAGGGTCCCACAATTTTAGTTCCACATTCCCAAGGTAGAATCTTGAAAACTACATTTCCCAGCTGCTCCTGAAGCTAGCCACAGCCACATGGTCTAGATCCCACCAATCAACACTCATTCAGGACTGATTTGGGAGTGAGCCCCAGTAGGGAGGTTTTCAGGGCTGGGGGAGGTGGTGGCTGCAGCAGCAGGAGGCAGATCTGCAGAGCGCTTCTAGAGTCACCATCCTGTCAGCTGACCAGAACCTTAGGCTCAAGCCCTGAGCCCGTACCTCTGGCCTTTCCCATCTAATATCCATTCTAATATCCTCCTCATTTACTTCAGCTACCCAAGATGGGTGCCAGGAACCACCAGACCTTACAGATGAGTGACATCCCTTCACTTACAACCAAGTTCAAGACAGTTCTCCTCATAGGGAAGAGCCTCTCTCAAACAAAGTGATGTCCTGGCCTGAGCACATAGGAGCCCTCAAGGTTCAGGAGATCAGAGGAGCTATTCTGAGCTCTCAGCTCCATGTCACAGAGAAAATGGACCATGGGCATCTACTCTCTGGACATGATGGAAGCAGTGACAGTCTAGGTTGGGTTTTCTAGCAGTGTTGCCCCCTGACTGGGAACCTTGTCCCCACTCCCTGCAATGCCGTGATTACAGAAACCTTAGCCCGGTTCTGGAAGATGTTCTCCATCTTTGAGCACATGCTGCCTGAGGAAGGATCCTCCCGAGAGGGCTTACCCTCCATGAACAGTTGCGTGGAGCTTCAGTAGACAAAACTCAGGATCAAGTTCTTGGGAAAAGAGGCCCAGGAGGGCCCTGAGATACTGGGGCGGGAAGAGGAGGCTGGAAGGACACTGAAGACAGTGTCTTCACAGTTCCCCAGGTCTCACTGTGTGTAAGCTTTGAATCAACGACGTAGTTTTGGAAGAAAACTAGCAAGAACGCATTACCTCTTTGTGGTTCTTTGACAATCAAAACAAGAACAAGATAAACCTCTTGATGGTTTCAAATGTGATTTTCCTAAATAAAGAAAGTAAAACATATGTCAAGAAGCTTCAAAATATGTTGATGTGCAAATGTCCTGATAAAAATGGAGCCCGTGAGTGTCAGCAACCTGCCAGGCCACCGTCTTGGCAAAGGGAAGTCAAGCTGTCGAATTCATCTTAGCTTTTTGCCATGGAACTGACTAAATCTGGCATGGGGCATGACTTTTCCTCCAAGACCAGCAAGGAAATTTTGAGGAAAACAAACAAACCCCCAAACAAAAACAAAACCAGTGCTACTTGCCAAACATGCCAAATGGGCAGTTTAAAATGGGGTGCTGGGGGAAAATCTGTGACTATGGACATTTGGATCCCAGTTCCATTTGCTGTATGACCCGGGGAAAGTCACCTGCCCTCTCTAGTCCTCTGTTGGCTCATCTATTAAATGAGGGTGATAATTCTCAACTTATAGGAGTATGATGGAAAATGTATCAATGACATCAGCGACTTACCTGCTAAGTCATGGTAAGGACTGCCAAGAAGGGGATCACTAAGTGACGAGGAGGGCCAGCCAGCCTCTATCCCCAACCTAGTCCAGTTGCTGGTAATGATAAAGAGACTGGTGAGATCCTGGAAAGGCCATTCGTCACTCCAAGGGCTCATAAGTGGCCTTCAGAGGCACAGCTGACGATTGGACCAGACTTGGTCAGCAAACCCACAAGCACACATGGAGCTATCTGTTCATCTTTGCACCCGTTCCCCCCCCCCCCGGGTCTCCTCTCACTTGACTTGAAATAAGAGAGCAACTCGCCCTTCAGACAAGGTGTTTAAGCTTTTATTGTGAATGATGACAGGTCAGGTCCCTGGACTTAATCAACAAAGAGTCAAGATGGCAAAAGCTTCGTTGGAAGACTCATTTTGGACAATTGTTCAGAGCAAACAAGTTCAGAACAGAAGATGCTGCTTGGAAATCATCGACTCAGTCAAGGTTGAAAGAACAGTTAGGTATTTTGCACAATGGAAATCGTGCTGATCCAGCAGCCGTGACGCTTACAGAAGGTAGTCTCTCAGGGGGTGTGTTTGGCTCCACTGAGGCCATCATTATTGTCCTTCAGCTGGGGATCCCTTCCTTCCCCTGGAGAAGCTGGAGCAGAGAGCCTGCCAGCTTGAAAAATAGCAGAGAGAGTGAAGCAGACATATTAGTGATGCTGAAGTCGAATCCACTTGCAAGAAACCATCGGCATCACTGGGGAGCTCGTTAGAAAACAAGATGAATTCTTGGGCCTTACTGGTTTGGAAACTCTGGGGAGAGGCAGCAACCTGTCCTCAGGGTGATTCTGACCAGCAGTATTTGAACACCACAGATACCCCAAGAGAGAAACTGACCCACTTTTTGAATTCCTGTATCTGAGGAGGGGTCTTTTGTTGCATCTGCCTGCCTTGTCCCTTGCTGTGAAGTCTCAGGCGTGTTTTCAGCAGTGTTGGAAGTGAAAAGTGTGATCCCCAGGAATTAATTTTTAGAGTAGCAGCTGGTGGGATGGGGGTTGGGACCATGGACTTTCATTTAAAAATTTAAAAATGTAAAAATACTTCTCTGGTCCCATATAGCAATGTTTACCCAATGAGATGAGAAACTAGAGCTCATTCCTCTTCCCAAGGCTCCCTGGCAATTCAAGTTCCCCAGCTTCCAGACGGGCCGTTTGTTCCTAATAAAGACACTACTGCTATTCTGAGGCAAATGGTTACCTGCCCTGTGGCTGCATTGGTGAGCAGGTACTAATGAGCCCAGGGCTGAGGTTCAATTCCCACACAGGCCAATTAGCTTTTCTTTCCTCCCAGAGCACAGGCACTAAGGGCCTTAGGGCTGCCAGGCTGCTGGAGATGAGACCATCCATCTTGCCATGTGAGCTACTGGCCATAGAAGGAGTCAGAGACATTGGGGAAGATGCATAGATATCCCCCATTGGCTCAAAACATTGAACTGGGAAGGGTTGGCTCAAGGCAGGGAAAGCAAAGCAGAAAGGAAGAAGAACTGTGTGGCTTGGCATGGTCAAGGTCTCCAGGCAGAGGTGGCTGGGTAAGGACGAGATGCATTGGAGGTGGGGGCTGTCTTCATTCTTCCTTCATAGAAACTGCCAGGGCTGCCAGTTATTCTTGATTGTATGCTGTCTTTTCTGTGTGCCGAGCCTCCTTTGGAGCATTGCAAAGATTAAGAAACAAAAGCTTCTGAGTGTTCACACTGATTTGATGGGACAGTGAGAGGGGTCCCTTAAAAGTGAGGACAAACTTGCACGTCTACTTCCTTCCCAGAACAGCTTCTGGAGTCCCTCCCCCTCCCCCTTCTTCATGTCCACTAAAAAGGAAAACCCCAGGCTGCAAGGCAATGGGCTGGGACCCAATCACAGAGACCCCACGGCTAACTAATACCATCACCAGAAGTCAGCACCATCTACAGCCACACCCTGGGTTGGGGATTAGTCCCTGGAGCAGATCCGAACACTGTCTTGCTTTATTAGATACCATGGGGTAAAAATTCCATTGATTTCAGGACAGAATGAAAAGATTCATGAGGAAGGTGCAAGTGAAAGGTTAAGGTTATCCTTGGAAATGGTGCCTGTTTGCCATGATCTAGTAGTCCAGAGTCATTGCAGATTCCCACACATCTTCCTGAATTAAGTAAATATCTTTGTCATCAAGACATAGGAAATGCTCTGAGTGTCTAACTGCAGCTCCGGGAGAGTTGGCAGCAGAACTTGGTGTTTTATTACTATGGTGGGAGAAGAGAGCATATGTGGGTAGTTTTTAATTTCAAGCAAAGTCCTTCAGCCTCTGAAACTCCTGCTGCTAATTCTGGCTAAGTTATTAAGCTTCTCTCCAGCACCGTGAGATATATGGATTTCTAATAGAACTATTCTCTCGGCACCCCTTCTTTTTGAATAAGATAATTATAAGAGGTTTTCAGTTTTCATAACAACATACTTTCATTGAGGCAGAATCTCCAAAGCAAGGGGAGTGATAAACTGTCTTGGTCTCTGTTTTGTTTTTCACATTTCTGGCAAATATACCCAAAGCTTGGCACACAGGCATTTGCCCTGGTTTCACCAGTGAAAAGCTATGCGACCGGTCTGCAATCGCTATTTTTCAACGTGAGGTGGAATGAAATAGGATGGGTTTTTTAAACTTGTAAAAATAAAAGCAATGCATAAAAACAGAGGGAGAGCAAGGCCTAATTAGGAAACAATTACCTTTTTCAGCTCATAATTTTAAAAGTTCTTTTTTTTTTTTTTTTGGTACCAGGGATTGAACCCAGGGGCACTTAAACACTGAGCCACATCCCAGCCCCCAGCCCTTTTTATTTTTCATTTAGAGACAGGGTCTTGCTGAATTGCATAGGGCCTCACTAAGTTGCTGAGGCTGGCTTTGAACTCACAATCCTCCTGCCTTAGCCTCCAGCGCTGCTGGGATTATAGGTGTGTGCCACCCACCTGGCTAGAAGTCCCTTTTCAAGCAGTCACTCTCCACCATTGCCCACTCCATGCATCCTATAATACTGCCACTGAGAGATCTTTTTGGAGCTTTTCTTTCACAGTTGTCTTGGAAGCTTTCAATATTTTTCTGAATATGGGAAAGTGTTGATCCTTGAAGGGTCTGAATTTCTCAAAAGATTTTAAAGATGTGAGCCAAGTTCAGGGAATGAAACAAATTGAACTAAAACTGCTGTTTAGGTCAACAAATGAGGCACTATAGATTGCTAACACGGTGGGTGTGTTGGGGTAGAATTTTTCAAATACACTATGAAAGCAAGCGTCCATTACAATGTTTGTAGACATTAGTTCTGAGGGTTGTGTAGTGGTGATTTTTGTTATTTTTCAAACAAACGAGAAGGCAAAGCACTTGACCAATAAAAGGCACGGCCAGGTAAGGCTGGTAAGCCAATCACAAGTTCATGATCAGCACATGATCCTTCAACAAAGGGGGGGGGCTGATCACCTAACACCTATCACACAGATGTGACAAGAGACTCAGGGATTTGTACAAAGTTGGCGCTTATCTCTGAACTGGTTGATTTAATCTAGATTTTCTTTCTGAACAAAAGCTACTAAAGACTTTCTCTCTGGGTGCTTTGGGCAACAGATGAGCTTTTAGTTTGCATTTAGCATGAAAAATCCTCAGGAGTGGGCAGAGCAGTGAAACAGAAAGTCTCTCTCCAGAGAGGCTAGCTAAGGCTTGGCAAAGCCAGCCAGAGCCTCTGCAAAGGGGCCATCAATCAAAGAGCCAACCACCAGGAACGAGAGAAGCAGGGAGGTCTCCAAGCTCCATGAGTGAAAAGCAATATTATTTATTGCCAGAAACACAGAGGAGCAAGGCCTGCTGCTGCATTCTGTATCCTGTGTATCTAAGATCAATAAGGATTGTTACCTGGAACGTGGTCTGCACAATACAGACTGTCTGGGGCTGACCAAGCACAGGCTCTTGTCCCAGTTTCACCAGTGAAAAGCTGTGTGACTAGTCTGTTTCCTCATCTCTAATGGAAGGGCTGGGACTATAGCTCAGTGGTAGAACATTTGTTTAGCATGTGTGAGGCCCTGGCTTCAATTCCTATTACACCCCAGCCCTGCCCCGCAATATGGAGAGAGTCATAGAATCTTCCTTCTAACACTGCTGTGAGGATTAGGTTGAAAAACTGGAGGCAAACTGCTTAGCCCAGTACTTGAATTACAGTGAACATGCCATAAAGTAGCCATTATTGCTGATACCCAAATATTGTTACCTTTTCTTATAAATTTTATGGAAATGTCATAAAAGTTAGTGATAATCATCTCGCTTTCAGTTGCTTTGCTTTCTTCCTATAAAATTTATTCTCTATTGTATTTACTGTCTTCGTATCTAAACAGTGACAGTTCGGTATTGCTATTTTCCCCATCCTCTATAAAATCATATGCAGGACGAAGCAGTTGACCTTGAATATGTTCACCATGTTTTGGAATACTCGGATGAAACCTGAACTAGATTATCTTGGAACCAACAGAAGAAATACTACTTTGCATATAACCAGGAATGCAAACAAGAGTGCTCCCTTCTGAAAAACATCCAGGAATAGGCTCTTTCTTCCTCGGTGCTCATCAAAAATAAACACATCCGTAGACCCACAGGGATTTACTCCAACAGAGTAAATGTATGGCCTCGCTATCAAAATATTTTGGTAGGCACATCAATGAGTAACTTCCAAAAAAACACAATTGCTAGTAAAACTCCTAAAGTGAACTTTTCAAACAATAACTTTTTGATGGATTAAAAGGAAAAATAATCTATTCTGGCAAAAAGAAAAGACAGCACGGAACTCATCTGCTGGTTTGCTAAGCGTGTTTTGGTGTTGACCTAGCGCAGTGGTGACATTTTTATGCTTCCCTTCTTTCCAACTCTTCCCAAATACCTTTCAACCCATTTCTCAAGTATGTTGGTCTCACCTACATCTTTCAAGTTGCTGCTGTCCTCTGAATCCCAAGTGGGTTGGCGATTGCCCAGGGGCTGGAGTTGAGGTGGTTGATGGCTTCTGTCCCCCTTGGCCTGTATGAGGCCCAGCAAATTCCTTGCAGCCTCTTCCCACCGCATGTATTCCTTCAGCTGCTGCTTCAGGCCATCTCCCTGGGACACGGAGGGGAACTCTCCCGTGCTCTTTTTCCCCATTAAGTGCCCTGCAAAAACAAAACCAAAGCAGAGTGCCACACATTTAACCAAGGGGAATGAATGAATGAGAAAGATAAAAGGACACCAGTTATGTTTGTGCTGTTTCCTCCTAAATGCAGAGTAAATAATCTTTTATTTACTCTGACAGATGTTGCTCTGTGGTAAAAATGTGCAACAAGGTGGACAGAATTCAGAACTATAACCCAGGAGCCCTAATGTGGTAGTTAGTTTTCATCACTGTGACTAAAATGCCCTACAAGAAAGAATAACTTAAAAAAGTAAAGGCTTAGCCGGGTGTGGTGGCGCACATTCATAATCCCAGCACTTTGGGAGGCTGAGACAGGAGAATCGCAAGTTCAAAGCCAGCCTCAGCAATGGCGAGGCCCTAAGCAACTCAGTGAGACCCTGTCTCTACATAAAACACAAAATAAGGCTGGGGATGTGGCTCAGTGGTCGAGTACCCCTGAGTTCCATCCCTTGTACCAAAACAAAAAAGAGCAAATACTTATTTTGCCTCATGATTTCAGAGGTTTAGTCCATGGTCTGTCAAGTTCTCTGCTCTGGGGCCAAGGTGAGGCAAACTATCATGGCAGAGGACACTGCTCCTCTAATGGAAGCCAAGATGGAGAAATAAATGAAAGGGAAGGGGGCATGCAGGGAAGATGTACCTCTCCAGGGCACACCCCCAGTGACCCACCTCCTCCAGTCAGTCCCCATCTCTCTGCAGTTACTACCCAGTTAGTCTATTCAAACTAGAATGGACTGATGAGGTTATAGCTCTCATAATTCAGTCATTTCACCTCTGAACATTCCTGCATTAACACAGGAGCTTTTCAGGGGGACACCTCACATCCAAGCCATAATTCCTGGGTTTTGTTCCATCATTTCTATTAACTAGCCAGGTGACCTCAGCCAAGTAGTTTAACATCCTACTCTTCAATTTTCTCAACTATAAAATTAATAGCGCAAGCCAGATTAAATCTAAGGAATCATCCAAATCTCAAATTCTATCATCAATTCTGTGTGCACCCACTTCTATTCCCAACTGAAAGATGGGCTTTAAACACCTTCCTCAGCCAATTCTGAATTGCTGCTGAAAATAAAAGTCTTGGTGTGTTTCTTTGTGTGATTAAAAAAAGAAGAAAGAAAAGTGTTGCTTTCTTCTATCTAATACAAATGTACCAAAGGAATTTTTCATTTAAACTTTCTCAGAATTTTAGCTGAGATTGAATCTAGGAAACTTCAACTGGAAATTATTAGTTAAGAGTGTAATGAAAAACAAGTTCTGACTAACACCTAGCAGCCACATAAATGCAGGGTTTTCTCTTGGATGTCTGAAATGGTCAGTGAGTGTCACTCAGAGGCCTCAGGGATAAGCACCTGCTGTACAAATAAAGCTACTGTTAAGGAGGCCAAAGCGCTGGAAATAGGGACATTCACATTTTCAAGTGAAGATAACAGTCAGAAACAGGTAGAGAATTCAGGGTCTTCATAATACTTTAACCCATTGCTTAAGCCACATATATATATTGTCTTATTTTCTTCTGCTTTCCCTCACCCCATCTCTCTGAAATTAGGCCTTTACCTCAGAAATTTCTATCATCAATAAAAGTTTTGTGTTTTTTTAAATTTAAAGCATATACTGGATAAAGTCCTGTGGTCCCAACACAGACTGGCATTAGAAATATTCGAGACAAATATCAGGGAAATTATATTTGAAAGACTTCATTCAGTCACTTAAAAGAGGCCCCTTCCCAGAGCCCTGTCTACCAACAAAGAAGCCTTCATCAAAACTTCTTCGCTGGGGCTGGGGTTATGGCGCAGTGGTAGTGTGCTCGCCTAGCACGCATGAGGTACTGGGTTCGATCCTCAGCACCACATAAGAATAAAATAAAGATATTCTGTCCACCTACAACTAAAAAATAAATAAATATTTAAAAAAAAAAAAACTTCTTCGCTGTCATATATACTGCAGTTGACAGTTTCCAGAATGTTTAAATGTGGATTTTTTCATTTGATTCATACCATAATAGGTTTTACTATAATAGGTTTGGTGAAAATGAGACTTACCAGAGATCACACAGATATAAAGGAAAGGTCCCTTGGATTAAAGTCAGCCCAGAGTCCAAATTCCATTATATTGTTTCAAAGTATCTTTTAACTTGCTAAAACTACAAGGTAGCAACACATCATTCCAGGGTCTGGAAAAACAGGTTAAGGTCTACAAAAGCCCTTCTAATATTATAAAAAGGAATATGGACTGCATATTAGTATATCATGGCTTATTATATAAATAAGAACAAATAATTCCATATTAGGGAGACTTCAAATGAGATTTTCAGTGTAAGTCCTTGTTAAGCCACTTATAACATGAGACTTCACACGATTTGAAGACCCTATTGAGATCAGTTTCCCAATTGAAGCGCTGAGATCCTGAATCCTTGGCTCTCCACTTTGTTTGGTCCACTTGGTGCCTAGATATCCACTAAATAACCTCGCACTCGGCCATAACAGTGATTATGTTGCACAACTTCCCAGGAAGTTCTGATGCATCAGCTTCATTTATATGGAGGAAATTGAATCATGATGATTAAAAGGCAGGATTGGAACCCTGATGCTCCCAGTAATGACCTCAGTCACTCTTGCCCTCCCTAATTGCCCATCATCTAGTCAGGATGCTGGAAATGAGAAAGGAGTTATTGGCAATGAAACAGAGGGGTGATGAAGATATTTTTACAAACGAGAACTTTATTTTTGTCAGGGCCAAATAATTTGTGGACTTTCTGTAATGGGAGGATAAAGTCATCGCCCATTCTGTGATCAATTTAACATAGATCCTTGTGATGCTGGGATGAATTTCATATCTGGTGGGAGTGTGATGTTCAACTCCCCATCGCTAGATCTACAAGCTGGTCATTAAGGAAAGCACTCCATCTATAACATCCCAGGAAAGCATTCATTTCCTGGGTCCTATTTCACTTTTGTGCTGGCTACTGTCAACCAAATCATTGTCTCCATGGCAACATGGATGATATGCCCACTTCTACCTCTCTTCCCATCATCATCTGTCACATGTCCATGTCAAAATAAGGGAGATCTCAGCATAGACAAAAGACAGGCATTTGCAAAATAAAACCTTGGTCAGAGAGAGAGAGAGAAAGAGAAAAAGAGTGAGGGAGAGAGCAAGAAGAGCTTCTTTTGCTTCTGCTTTTTCTAATCAATTAAAGATACCACTAATGGACAAGTTTGAATTTCCTTGAAGTCAAAATTTGAAAATTATCCTAATTTAAGAAAATATATATCAAAATATAAAGTGTTGAGTACTTCTAAGAGCTAGTTTTTCTGGAGTTTTGTTTGTTTGTTGTTTGTTTTTTCCTGGGATCAGAAATCAATGTGGGATTGATTGGTACGTGTACCCACAACAGGATTCTGGGATCAAATCCTGGCCCTTGTGCATGATAAGCAAGTGCTCTACCACTGAGCTCTACCCGCCAGCCCTGGAGCCACACTTTAAATTCCCCAGTTTCTGAGGCAGCACCACAGTGTCAAGCCACTCTGCAGCTGGATAGTGGTGTTTCCCAATTCAACCTTCTGGGGCAAGCATCACACCAAAGAGCCACCACTAGGAACATTCCATGGAAGCATTGAGAAGAGTGTTAGTGTGACACACATTTTCCTCCCACAAACATTCCCATGGACATCAAGCCACAGAGGAATGTGCTACGTTTTCCAGCTGTCAGCTCCTTTTCTATTGCATTTCCCAGGTGGAAGGAGCAATTCACTTAACAGGCCTGCAAATGCATGCTGACAGCTTCCTTGTGGACAGCAATGTGTCTTTAGTTTTGCACTAATTAAAACTAAACTGCATGTCTTTGTGATTGGAAAGAATTGGCATTGGTTTGGGATAATTAAAAGCTAAACTTGAAACTTAACATCATTTGTCCCTGCCAATACTCTTATTCCAACATTGGTATGTGTACCCACAACAAACTTTTAAATATACAATGTAATTTTAGGCTGAAATGTTATATTCTTCTTGACTTCTTTCTTCCCTTGCTCTTCCACACATCCTGCACAACCAGGGGGAAAGGAAAACAGTGCATTTGAGAATAAAATTTAAAGTGGCATTTAGGGTTGCCTCTAGTCTGTGTACTTTGGGGTTACCACGAGGGAGGGTGAATAAATGCAGACACCCTAAATACCTGGGGACAGACATGCTCCAGAACTACAGCAAAACAGGGTGGGCCTGGCTTGTACCAGAAATAATAGGATGCTCCCCAGTTAACTCTGTTGTCCTACTTTTGGTTTGCAAGGATTACCTCATAGGAAGCCCTTTTACTATAAAAATACAGATGAGGAAGAAAGGTTGGAAATCAGGAAGGCTCACTCCACCTTGGCTCCTCCTAACTGGTGGCTAGAGCAGACAATAGCCACTTGATTTAAGCTCCCAGAAACCCTTATTAAGAATTACCAATTCTAGCGGAGCATGGTGTCAAAGGCCTGTAATCCCAGCACTTTGGGAGGCTGAGACAGGAGAATCACGAGTTCAAAACCATCCTCAGCAACAGTGAGGCGCTAAGCAACTCAGTGAGATCCTGTCTCTAAGTAAAACACAGAATAGGGCTGGGGATGTGGCTCAGTGGTCGTAGTACACCTGAATTCAACCTCTGGTACAAAAAAAAAAAAAAAAAGAATTACCAATTCTAAATTTGGGTTCCTTTACCCCTTTTTAGTGTTCTTCATTCTGGAAGTGCAGGGTTTCTCAGTTTCACCCAGGCCAGCCTCTCCTTTATCATCAGGCTCCTGGGTTCCTCCACGTCCTCAGAGATCACAAATCCTCTCAACCTTGGGGGGAGGATGATACTAATAGCAATGGCCAAAATTGCTCTACGGCAATTCCGGGCTCATTCCTCTGACAAAACCACAGGCAACACAGAGGCCCAGGAAACTAGTTCCAGCCTCACCCCTTTCCTCCAAATTCCTTTTCCTCGTGGCAGGAGGTTGATATTTGAATTAATAAGTACTTTTCCAACACACTGTTTCCGGTCCTAAGTAGTTGACTAAAAAAATAGTGCGAGTTTCCTCTCTCTCTCTCTTTCTCTCTCACCCACACACACGTGCGCGCGCGCACACACACGTGCGCGCGCGCTACTACTACTACTACTACACACACACACACACACACACATCCTTTACATCTCTTTAGAGATGAGCCAGCTTCCAGGTTGAGGTTGGTGCAGCGCGCTGCTGTGGGGGTAGGTCTGGGGGACGTTGAACCCTTTGCAGGAGGCTATGCTTAACGGGAGGCCCAGAGGCCCGCGGGTGATGGGTGATCGCGAAGCTGGGGGTGGCTGCCGATTACCAGTTGTTCTCGGTGTACCCTCGGCAGACCTTTGACCCGGCAGGCGCCCTCCCGCCCGGCTCCGCCCGCCACCAGGCAGTGTCTTCCGCCGTGGTTCGGGGAACCGAGACAAGGGAATCACCAAGCCAGTGTCCAGAGAGCAGAATGTTGGCAGAGGAAATGGGAAAGAAGCTAAGGTAGAGGGCGAAGTCGTGCGTTTAGATAGACCGAGACCGAGAAAGAGCGAGGACTCTAGAACCGAGAGGCCAGGGTGAACGTTGAGAGCAGGCGCGATTCCTGTCGTGCAGACCCGCCGGCTGCAAAGAAATGGGGTGGGCTAAGGGACGGGGGAAATCGTATCTGTAAAAGAAAGAGCAGGACTTAGACAACTCAGGAGAGCCACAAACAGCAGAAATTCAGGCACTGCTAGCTGAACAGATTTGAAACCCAGGGCGGGAGCGCTGCGCCCCTGGTCCCCACACCTGTGGCTTTGCCCGCAGCAACCTCGCAGCAGGGACTCCAGCCCACGTTGGTGAGAGTCGAAGCCGCCTGGCTTGACCAGGACTCAGACGCGCTCGGGAGACCTCACTCCCCGAAGTTGTTCAACCAGAGACCCATGCCAGACCCGGTTGAGATTAGGTGGAAAAAAGGAAGTGCTGGATACGTGCGGAGCGGAGAGCTGAGCGTAGCGTTGGGGTTTTGGAGAGCTGCGCGATGTCTCCGGCGCCCTAAGGAAGAAGCAGGTGCGCACCTACACAGAGCGGGCGGGAAAGGGTTCGGGGACCAGTCTCGGGTTAGTTAGAATCCCAGTTTTCCTCGGACAGGGAAAGGTGGGGTGGAGTTTGGGAGATCGGGGTAAGTGTTTCAGTAGAAGGGTCGGAGCAAACCCAAGCCCCACAGCCCGGCCGCGAAAACGCTGAGATGCAGGGACCGGTCCCCTCCGGCTGGCTGATCCCTCTGGGGACAAGAGCGCACGGCTCTTGCGGCCAGGACACTCACCCACCGCCCAGTGATTGCCGCGCGGGTACATCTTGGCCAGCACTGTCCCTCCGCCCACCGGCGCCGGGGCTGCTGGCCCCAGGGGCGCCTGGCAGAGGACCAGCGCCAACAGGACGAGTGGGAGCACGGGGCCGCCCATGATGCCGGCGGGAAGCCCTCGTGTTGCCGCTGGGAGGCTGGGCGAGGCTGGGCGGAGAGTGCTCTCCCCCCGCAGCGGAGCAGCGACAGGAGGACTGGACCTCGAAAGAGCTCTGCCACCGCCGCCCGCGCCACTGCTGCAGCCTCCACTAGGGCCCCGACTTTATATGGAAGCCGGGCGGGAAGGGGGGGGCTGGGGAGCTCTTCCACCACCGACCGGAGCGCTCTGACGTCTCCCTATAGCGAGCCGGGGCGCCCGGACTCCTGGCCCGGGAAATCATCCATCTGCCCGCCAGTGATGAAGAGGCTGAGTGTACAGTGCCCCCTCTCCCTTCCCCACTTGGGATTAGATTCGCCCATCCTCGACGCCTTCGCGCCAACACAATTTGGTGAACTCCTCCTTCTCTGGTCTCACTTGTGTCTCCTACTTTTACTAAGCTGCATCCAGCAAGGAGTAAAGAGCAGTGACCGGCGGCCTGATCTCAGGGAGTAAAAAGGAGAGAGCACGGAGGATGGACGTTTGGTGACTGGGCTTTGCTGAAGGTGTTGGAACCATGATGGCAGAGTACCTCTTATATTCCAGACCTTTCCCTTCCAGGGACAACCTCCTCGTGTATGCGTTTGGATCCTCCAGGACCCAGCCGTAGACCTCCCGGCTGGCCTCCCTCACTCAAATCTCCGCTCCGCCCCGCCCCGCCCCCAGCACTCGGTGCCTCCCGGCACCACGGTTTTCCTTGCGCACTTTCCCACTCGTACCACGAGGGGGAGGATGGAGCGGAAGACCCGCTTTGTGAAGAGCAGGAACGCTAGTTCGACTAAACACATGTCCCCTTTCATAAGCACACTTCTTCCGCATAATAGAGAAGGAAACTGCTCTCCTGCTGATTTCTCTAGGCTGTGCCTACTGGAAAGCTCCAACTATCCCTAAACTGCCACTGCCGCATGCACAGGTATCCAGAGCTGCTCAGCTTCCCTCAGCTCTTTCTGTTCTCAGGTCTAAAGGCCGTTCACCAGTCCCATTCCTGAACATTTAAATGCCATGAATGTTAAGGGCACTCGCGCCATAGCAATCGGACAATAAATAGAAGCTGTAGGATGCTGTCGCCCACGTTTTGGCCGCCAGATCTGGTCGTGTGGTATTGCTTGTAATAGGTGAGGTCTAGTCCTCACCAAGAGCTGGTGACTTGCTCCCTTGGTGGGTCGTTAGTGTTCCCCATCCACACAGTGTTGACAGGATGAAGAAGCTGAAAATGTACCCTTTGGTCTGAGTATCTGGTGATTCAATACATTTGTGCCTTTCTTAGGTGAGCACACACAATACATTGCATGACTGAACATTAAAACATGTTTCGGGCTGGGATTGTGGCTCAGTGGTAGAGCGCTTGCCTTGCATGCGTGAAGCACTGGGTTCAATCCTCAGCACCACATAAAAATAAATAAAGATATTATGTCCATCTACAACTAAAAAAAATATTTTAAAAAAACATGTTTCACCGTGCATGTGTCTGGCTCTAAGGGGGAAAATGCTAATTTTACAATCATTATTAGTAGCCAAGGAAATATAATATTATTATCCTGGGGGGTAGTGATCCAAGTGAAAATCAAAAGGAAAGAGTCTACAGTTGGCTTAGATTCCATCTCTCTTGGGTTCCCGGTCCCTCCCCCACCTTGAGCAGATGTTGCACTGACAGGTGACTGATCATCCATAGCCTGCTGCCTCCCACTGGGTGAGCTTGCTTGAACACAGGGACCTGGCTTTCTTCTCGTGTGCCCACAGAGTGCCTGGATCACAGTGGTGCTCAACAAGTATTTGATGAATGAACAACTAATCTAAGATATGCTTAGGCCTAATGCCTTCTACAACCCCAAGTCTTCAAAGGTACACTGAACTCTTTTCTCTCCATATTAACTTGTAGAAAAAAATGTCCTTCCCTTTAATTCAATCAAGAAAACATTAGAATCTTCTAAATAATGTTTTACCCCTATGAAACTAAGAGAAAACCACCGTAAAGACATTCAAGTATAGGAACAGTTCTACAGAAAGCACAACTTTTCTGCTAATACAGGCAACACGTGTGTGTGTGTGTCCCTTGCAGGGCAAGATGTTTCTGGGCCCCTCCATTCCCCTCAGTTCTTGCGTTCAATATCCCCAGCCCACAGGCTTTCTGCCACGGAACTAAGGCTGGGCCATGTGACTTACTTTGGTATCCTCTGAGAGCAGCAACTCTACCAGTCTTGTTCCCCCCTGCACTCAACAGTCCTGGGCCCTGTCCTAGGCACAGAAAAGGGACTCAATAGATGCCAGTGGATACATTGTCTTGCAGGTATGGGAGGTGAGTCCAGTTCCCTAGCCAGAAAAGACAATGATTTGTTGTCAGAATGGTTCAAATTTGATTTAGCTAGTGAGAATGAGCCCCAAGAGAACCTGGTTGGATGCCCTCTCATAATGCCTTTTGAAGTTCTCACCGAGTGTGTTAGGTAGAGACGATTAATCATACTGATTTGGTTAGGGGCAACTTAACTGCTGTGAGAAAGAGATCTCACTGCAAGGATCCATCTGAAAGAGAAGCTGGTTTCCCTTTTTCTTTTTCTTTTTTCTTTTTCTTTTTGTCCAGGGCAGGTATTTCAGGTTGGCAGGCAGTTCCGTTCCTCATGGATATTCAGGAGCCCAGATTCATGCCATCCTGTGCCTCTCCCATTCCCCAGAGCAGTGCTACAAGAAGGACAGCCTGCAGAGAGCTTAGAAGAGTGTGTCAGAATGCAAATGGATGTGCTGCTTCCTTCAACAAGAATGTTGTGTGCTGTCAACCGAACCAAGCAATGGTCTGCTGATTCATGGTCTGGCTCAAGCTCTCTGCTCATCGTGGATGGACAACAAGTAGCTGGTCTGTTGGACCACATGTGATTTCCTCTGTCCTAGAGCACTGTCCCTGCCTGCAGTGTCTGGATGGCAGCTGGCAGGACAGGGAATGTGGAGGAGGCAAGCCCACTGTCTTACTATACCACTTCCAATATAGCTCGGATGCTTCTGCTCATGTCCCTTTGGGTAAAAGTCAGTTGGCTGTCAGTGATATTGATTGTAGCACTGTGAAAGAAGTAGCCAATGAAGTTTGATGGACAGCTAAGAATCTGCCAGAACCAGCCTAGGGTGTCTAAGGCATTGAGGAAGCTTACAACTTTTACTTAATAAAATAAAACTAAATTCTACAAGGTTGGTTAGGAGGAGAGTCCCCTAATAGGGATGAGCAACTTGACCCTGAGCCACCTCCTCCACCCCAAAGTTATAGTCCTTTAGGGGTTCTATTGCTACTACCATGAGTAGTACCCCTTAGGCTTATTGGGCTGCTGTTGCCCAAACTAGGACACTCCTTCCTTGAATCTTCCATTCAGGAGCATCTAATAAATTTTTTAAAGGAATTATATCATTTAGCTACTTCTACAAAAGTGTTGTGTGAGGAGCAGCAGGCAACAATGAGATTTATTTTTCCTGTGTGTACACTGGGGCTGGTGCTGCTCTGCCGATGGCATGTGGGCTCTGCTGGTCTTGGTTCCAGGCCAAGGTTGGGCTTAGGTTTAGGTGCCTGCACATGTTTTTCATTCTGCTGGAACTAGCCAGCTGGCAAGAGCATGCACCTCTCCTGGCAGGGCAGAGATTACAATCAGCAGGGTTCCTAAAATGCCTGAACTTAGGGTTCACATGCTGTCATTTCTCCCTTGTGCTTTTAAGAGTCACATGCAAGCCACCTGGGCAAGATCACAGTCAAGGTGTGGGGAAGCATGCACCAGGGACCAGGAGATAGCTGCAGGGAGAGGTGAACAATGGGGTCTCCATGGCCATGCAAAGTAGAGGAAACAGATACGTAGTAACATCCTACAAAAGAATCTGGCCAACAGGAAGATGTTTATTCACCCTTGGCTTGGCATCTCTGGGGTGGGAGGGTGTGTAAGGCCACACCCATTGGGGCCTTTCTCTTCAACTCTATATGGCATTTTTCAGAAAATTCAATGTCTGTTTCTCCAGGTGCGATCTCTATCCTTTTGGCATGAAATCCATGTCTTTTTATGTTTATATATAGATTCCAGGTCAGTCTGTACCATGACTTTTCTCTTCCATAAATCATGGCTCTATGATGTGATTTTTAAGGAGGTTCCCCTCAAAACTTGGATGATCTAATTTTTTTAAAATAATTTTTTAGTTGTTGATATATTTTTATTTTATTTATTTATATGTGGTGCTGAGGATCGAACCCAGTGCCTCACGCATGCTAGGCAAGCGCTCTACCACCAAGCCACAACTCCAGCAACTTTCCACATAGCCTCGTAACTTCTGCTTCTATTGGAAAGTGCCTCTGTCTTTCAGTTTCCCATTTCCAGATTTTCAAGAGAAATATGATTGACCTATCTATTTTGGTCCAGCCACACAGTTTAAGTTGTTCAAGATCTTACAGATACATGAGTCCCATCAATCCCTCTGGCCAGGGTCTAGGAATGCATGATGGTAGATGTGGCCACGTTCACCCCACAGGACTCTGGGCAGGACTGTGTTCCTGTGCATGGGTGAGGCACGCACAACGTCCTTCTCCCTAGACCCTCAGGTGTGTTGTCTTGGGCCTGATATTCCATGATTTGTGCTGTGTCCTTTTAGTTAAGCCCCACACATCTCTTAGGGTAATTTTTGTTATTTTCTCCTATGAAGTTCAGGTTTTGGTGAGTTATTTACTATGAAAAAGGTCCTATTAAATTTCCCCTTTCAATTTACTGGGGCATAAGGAATTGTCCATAAGAGTTTTCTAAGCAGGAAGAAATAACCAGCATTCCCAGAGTTGATATAATTCCAACCTAAATCCCTGAAACATTGATAGTAGTAGGTCTTTGCAACTGTGTCAGGGTAACTGCATGTTTTTAGAGGGACTTCTTGAAATATTGAAAATGGCTCATGCATCTGTACCATTGCCCTAAGGAAATGGCAGGTTGGAGTCCCTGCTTAAGTTTAAAAGGCTATTTTGTAAATGAAGATAGCCTAGTGATCAAGCCATCACTGATCATGGGCACACTGGTGCCAGTGAAGGTTCTGAGGGCCTGTCTTGCTGTAGTGGGATGTCCCCAGATTCCTGGGCTCAGGCCAGAGCAGAGCAGACAGTTTCAAAGGGGAATGGTGAAAACAGGAGCAGTGGTTGGAGCTCAGGACACAGGCTTACTTGGAGTCCATCCTCCTCTGCCAGTTAGGAGCTACAGTGTGACCTCAGGCCATCCACTTCGCAGCTGCATCTCAGTTTCTTCATCTGGGAAGTGAGTTGGTAATGCCTTCCCTCCTTGGGTATTGGGAGGGTTAAATGAGATCATGTGTATCTATTGACTGAGAGCTGCTTAGTTTTTATAATTAATAATAGTGGAGAACTCCCATTAGAGCAAGATAATTTCTGTCTAAGATTTTGAGTTTCAAGATGGCATAATTTCCATGTTCAGTCCCTAATCCAATGTCACACACTAAGTCTTCTTAGCATGATATTGGATCATGCCAGTAATTATTGCCACTTAGTATCTATTAGGTCCAAGGGATTGTGTGGCTGTTATGTGCATTTGCTCCCATCATCTTCACAGCCATCCTATGACATCAGGGTTATTTATCCATTTTATAAATAGGAAACTGAGGCTTAGAAATACCAATACCAATACCCAGATGACAATCAGCAGAGCCAAGATTTGACCTCAGAGCCACATGATTGTCAAGCTCTGCGTGTAGTAAATATGACAGGAATGAATTTCTTTGTAGTTGAGCTTTTCCAGGGTTTGACAGATTTTGCCATCCAGAAAGCATAAAAAGAATTTTAAAAGATAATTTCAGAAGAGAGGTGGGGGATGCTGTACAGCCTCTGGGGGAAGTCCCCCTGCAGGTCCCTCTGCTTGCCTGCTCTGTGCTATTCTCTGCCCCCAGCCCACCCTGCCTCTGGGTTTGCCTGCGTTGCCTCCCAGCCTGCAGGTGGAAGTAGGCGGAAGTAGTGGGAACATATAATTTGCTTTTTGGAGAATAACAGGCTCATAGTTTTGGCTACAGAAAGGATGGCCAGAGTCCCAAAATATAGCCCACAGTGTCTGAAACTGAAAATGTATCTCTGAGATTCCATCTACTTGCACATCTTACTGCACGCCGCTCCCTGACTTGTAGATGTCCTCAGTGTGTCACTAATAGCCTTCTACAGTCTTCTGAGTTACCAGGCAGATTGGAGGGGGCGATTACCCTGGATCCAAGCTGACAGCTTGTCTAATCCAGGGCCTCTCAACCTTAGCACTATTCATATTTTGGACCAGATATTTCCTGGTTGTGGGAGCCGTTCTGCCCACTGTAGGATGTTGAGCAGCAGCCCCGGCCTCAAGATACCAGGGGCCCCCCTTGGTTGTGACAACGAAAATGTCCCCAGTTGGGACCTACTGGTTTCATGGAACTGCTCTGGTTCCTTGATTCCATGCCTGCTGGATGCTCCTGGTGCCCCCACTTGGACAGCTGCAGGGCTGGAGAACTCATTTACTCTCTGCTTTGGAGAACACTGTGTTTAGAAAACCCCTCCTCTGGTCCACCTTGTAGAGACTCTTTTTTTTTTTTTTTTGGTACCAGGGATTGAACTCAGGGGTACTCGACCACTGAGCCACATCCCCAGCCCTATTTTGCGTTTTGTTTAGACACAGGGTATCACTCACTGAGTTGCTTAGCACCTCCCATTGCTGAGGCTGGCTTTGAACTCACGATTCTCCTGTCTCAGCCTCCCAAAGTGCTGGGATAGAGACTCTTAAAGAGACTTTAGTGTGTCTCTCCAGCTTCCCACATCACCCCATGCTAGTCTAGCCTGACCTCTGGTCCTCGTGGCAGTGTCTCCAATGCTTGCAGGCACCATCATGGCGCCCTTGGTTTCTTCTTGGTGCTGGATGTACGCTATGCTATCAACAGCTCCTCACACAGGGCTGCTCCTCCCCTTCCCTTCCTGACTGATCTGGACGATCAGATTTGACATTCTCCATATCACCATTTCCCCCTTTAAAAGCTGAGAGAGAGGGGTGCTGGGTATGACCACAGACTCATGATGCCTTGGATCATCCCCAGAGGGAGCTGAGCAGTGGTCCAGAGATCTGATGAGCAAGGGGCATGATTTTCCAGAACTTTCTACAGGTATAGTCCCATGTCAGATAGACTCCTAACTGAAGGACCCAGACTTGGGAAGATGAAACCCATTGTGTCCTCCAGATCCACCCTGCCTGGAAGACTGAGAGGTCTCAGATGTTATGCCTGCTCCTTAGATAAGGCCAAAGAAAGGACCAGGGCAGCCATTCCTCAGGTAATGTAGAGCGTGAGCCTAGCAGGCGATGGTGCCAAGGTGGGGCTGGCACAGTGCTGGGCTGAGCAACTCGTCCTGTCTTCTAAGGACCTTTCTGCTCAGAAGACCATGAACGTGAAACCACTTCATAGACTCTGAGAAGAGCCGAAAGTACAACCATAAAATATGAAGTACAATTGTCTGTGAATCACTGCCCTCCTGGCTCGCTGGCTTCTGGCCAGAGCCTCTCAACTCTAGCCAGGCAAAGTTGCAAACCAAGTTTAGTAACAAGTTCCCAAGGAAAAAATTATGCAGAAAAATCTCTGAAATGCCATTAGCTTAATCTGATTTGACTTATTAAATCAAGAGACATCTATCAGTCTCTCTCGTTCTCCCTCTTGGTGGCGCCCAGCACTGTGGCACCCAGGTATTCAGACCAGTATATTACATTATGGCAGAAACGAAGGTGTCTGGGAGGACCAAGAACATAGAGCCCCCCACAGGGCCCCGGGAAGACTCAGGAAGGAGATGGGTTCTGCTGGTAACACAGTGACATGCACAGTGCATAGGATTTGGTAGTAAATATCACTTATGGCAGAGTGAGAAGTGCTTTGTATTGATATCTAATTTAATCCTGATTGATGAGAGGTGATTTTATTGTCCTTTTCTTGGGGGAGTCTGAGAAAAGGTAAACATGTATTCTTGGCTGAGCAGCTGGCATTAGAACCTCAGAAGTATGGTATAGGCCCTCCTTCAGTGCTAAGCACCGAGTGACAACTGGTTCGTGGAGGGCCTGGACCTTCACTACTCTCTCTAATCTCAAGCACAACCTGTCTGCATTATCCCAGGTTCTCCAGAGAAACAGAATGAACAGGACATGTCTACTTACTTATCTTTCTGCCTATTTATTAGAGATTTATTTTAAGGTATTGACTGGTGATTTTGGAGGCTTGACAAGTCCAAAATGTGGAGAGTAGGTGAGCAGTGGAGACCTGGGAAAGAATTAATGTTGCAAGTTCAAGTCCAAACACAGGTTGCTGGCAGAATTCCTTATTGCTTGACAGGTTAGTCTTGGTCTATTAAGCATGCAACTGATTGGACATGGACCACCCACAATTGTAGGGTAATTGATTTTATTCAAGATTATTGATTTCATCTTTTAAAAATGACTTTACAGAAGCATCTGGAATAATGTTGGACCAAATATCTGGGTATGGTGATCTGACTACACTGACAAATACAATTAGCCATCACACTGTCCCCCCTAATTGTCAAGTTGTGGCAACTGCTGCCAAGGCTGCCATAGGCCCTGATTCAGTCTGCATTTCTTCTAGGTATTAGGCAAACACCACTTTTCCTGAAGCTCTGCCAAAACAAAATTGGAATTTTCCAGAAGGAACTTGGCTAGGAACAGAGGAAGTGAAAAGAAAAAGAAAACCATGAAAATGGAGATGTAGACAGGATTTTTTAAAATATGTCAACTTTATTGAGGTATAATTTGCATATTAAAATGCATCCTTTTTAAGGGGATGCTTTATTGAGTTTTGACAAGTGCATACAAACACCACAATCAAGATAGTGAACATTCCTGTCACATCAACTAGTTCTCCCAACTTTAGAAAATCACTAATAGGCTTTTGCTATGACAGACCAATTTTGTCTTTTCTGGAATTTCATATAAATGGTGTTCTACAGTCTGTCATCTTTTGCATCTGGTGTCTTTTGGTGCCATATGCTTTTGAGATTCAGAGACTGCTGCATGTATCAGATGTATGTTTCTTTCTACTGAGCAATAGTGTCCCCTTGTGTATCTATCCCTCAATGTGTTTACAGATTTTACCACTGATGTATATGTGGGTTGTTTCCAGTTTTTTGTGTTTTTACGGTTTTTCTTTTGTTACCTTTATGTTGTTCTTGCTGTTTATTGTTGGATAGAATCTTTTCCTGATACCCCAAACTGATCCTCCCTGTCTGAAAAATCTATCAAGTTATTCCTCCACATTTGAGGATGCTTCTAATTCTGTGTTTATTACACAGAAAGGCCTGTTGAATCATTACTCCAGTGAATCCTCAAGCTCCTCCCTGAGTGCTCACCTCCAGAAAGGCATGGTTTCTACTCCCACAGGTTTGTGATTTTGGTTCCTTTGGATGAACTCCACTGAACACAACAGGAATAGCCCAGCTTGGCTCCCTCTGGCCCACGCTTCAGCTAGAATGTCAACTGCTCAGACAGCAGGAGCTGGGGTGCTTGGCTGAAGCGAGTAGAGAAAGAGGTTGTGGCAGATACCATTACTGGCTTACCCAACACCCTCTGCACCTTTCTTCCTTGCAAAGAGAACCTGAGGCCCAGACTCAAGCAATGGATCATGCTTCAACTCAGGAGCAGGAGTAGGCATGGGATCTAGGATAGGCCAGTGAGAGCTAAGTGGAGGTCAGCTTATGGTGGCTTCTGGGAAAGCTTTTGCCTTTTTGATAAAGAGCACAAATTTAGAAGGCACTGTCCTTCTACCTTCCTCCTGTCTTGAAGGTAGACCTCCGCATGAGCTCTAGCAGCCTTCCCGTGAAATGAGGGAAAGGCCAAGAAATACACAGGAAATTTAGTCCTGACATTGATGAAATGGTATCTGTCCACTGGTATCACTCATATCCACTTCTGTATTCTATAAACCCCCTATTAGTTTAAGTTACTATTAATAAGGCTTTTGTTACAGCCAAATAAATCCCTAGACTATATAGGAAGGTTTTTTTTGTTTTGTTTTGTTTTGTTTGTTTTGGGGGATTAAACCCAGGGGCATTTTACCCTGAGCTACATCCCCAGCCTTTTTTATTTATTTAATTTTGAGACAGGGTCTCACTAAGTTGCTTAGGGCCTCCATAAGTCCCTGAGGCTGGCCTTCATCTTGTGATGCTCCTGCCTCAACCTCCCAAGATGCTGGGTTTACAGCTATGGACCACTGTGCCCAGCTTAGGAAGGTTCTAAAAAAAAAAAAAAATTGGAGCAGATGAAAGACAAATGTCATGTTTCTTTGACTAGGGCCAATCTTGCCTACAAACAGAATTCACCGCTTCTCAAATCTTCTAATAATCTCCTAGATTTTCTTTCAGGTTCCTTCAGCTTTCTTCCCATCTCCCTCCCCGCAAAGAATGTAAGTGGATCCTCTCTTCTCTACCATTTACTGTGTGTCCTTGGGGAAAACATTTAACCTCTCTGCATCTGCATTTCTTCATGTCTGAAATGTGGATAATGATACCTGGTGGCTCTGAGGATCTAAAGGAAATAGAACAGCAAAAAAAAAAAAAAAAAAAAAGTTCTAACAACAGAGTCCCCTAGGTCTGCAGGAACCCCATGGGTGATGGTGAGGAAGATGGGGGAAGGTGTGCAAAGTACCAAATCACGTGGAAGCCATACTGGGGCACACCCTTCCTGCATCCTTCCTGCACACCTTTGCTGGAGCAAAGCTCAGACTTCTGAACTAGAATTGCAGGAGCAGCAGATTTGCAGCTGCCACATCTGGTTCTCCCTGCTGCAAACTCCCCTCCACCATGCAGTGTGCTAGGATATTAAGCCAACTTGCAAGGTGTCCCAAGTGTCCCTCCAGTTCTTCCACTGCTGCCCCACCTCCTGCCAGGTGCACTGATTCCTTGGACTTTTGCATGGAAGCAGACCTAACTGCAGAATCTATCCCCCATTAAATTTCATCTTACTGAGTTCTGACCAAGGTTCTCACATATCCAAGTCCTTTGGTTAATTTATCTTTAATTCATCTTCTGTATTTGCCATTTCTCATTCATTTTGCATCATCTGCAAATTTAATCTAAGTCAAGTTTACTTTCCCTTCAGGTTATTAATGAGCACTGTATATTGGATGATACGGTTTCCGGTATTGAGTCCTATGGGATCTTTCTTGATTCTTATTCACATTCATATCTAATTTAAGATGCCACCAATTATCATTTGTATTGACCATTTGTCAACAAAACCCAAAATGACATTACTGTCAAATCTTCCAGGCCCTACCTCTTTAATTGCTCTATGAATTGCTTGGGTCAGAGGTTTCACATCAAATAAATGTTTAAATGATTTCCACTGAATTCCCCTGTGGGGTTTCAAGGCCGTAATTGTGTTCTAAAATGGTTGTGCCTATATTAGACTGAATAATTGGAGGCTTTTGAATCTGCCTGGCTTCTTGCTCATTAGATTCTATTTCACCATGTGCGTAGAGATCCATTTTCTTATTGAATTTCTTAACTTCTTACCTGGAAGGACAGGCAGACCACCAACTGCTCATTTCCTGAGTTACCACGTTGATGAATGCTCTTCTGCTTCTAGAGTTTGGAGCCATCCAGGCCCCAGATTCCTGTTGTCTCCTCAGCTTGTGCCGTGGTTTTTGGGTACTGAAAGCCTGAGACGTCCCCGACTTCTGCTTGAGCACCAAATTTTAGGTACCCATCACCTAGTTAGTGATCAGTCGTTACATTGTCTTCTAGTTCAGGGTTCCCAGTCTTGACCAATTGTGTCCCCTCCCACATATCCCTCCCTACTGGAGCACCGGCAATGCTTGCAGGGAGTCTTGGTTGTCACCACTCAAGTATAGAGGTCAGTGCTACTGGCATCAAGTGGGGCAGGGCCAGGGATTGCTAATCGTCTTACAATGCACAGCATAGCACCCCACAACAAAGGGCTTTCTGGCCCAAAATGCCAATAGTGCTAAGATTGAGAGACCCTGTAAATTCCAAGCCATTCTCAAGGTTGGCCCGAGTCACTGCCACCAAGGAAGAGGGAGCAGTTAACCTGAGAGACAAGATCTGCTGTCTTCCGGCTGTTCACGTCCCCTCTCTGGCTACAGCTCCTTCCCTTTTAGATCTGGGAAGGGGTAAGAGATTATAAATTCATTTCCTGCCTCCCCCTTCCTTCTTGCTGTCCTTTCTTCTTTCCTTCCTTCCCCTTCTTCTTT